>JBBPNN010000940.1:0-13813 GCA_038090935.1 Hortiboletus campestris | reverse complement strand
TAAGTACTGCTTAAGTAAGCAGGTAATACCAAATATGGAATCCTGAATCCAACACTCCCCCTCAAACATGAAGGGCTAACTATTAGCTGTAAGTGTTTGTCCAAACAGAATAGAAGGTAAGATCAAAAGAAATATACCAAAAGATTCAATAAATGACTTGTAGTGTAGTCCGTATTGATGTCCATAGGTGGTGGTTGTGGTGTGCTCGAGTGGTGTCCATATATGGGAAGTTGCAGCTCGGGTCATGGTGACGCTCTGAGTGAGCATGGTCAGCTTCAATTAACTCTGGTGTCGCCATCATCATTTATCGTGGCTTGGCATCGGTCCCCCTGCATCTCTGGTGCATATACAATATATCTGGTGCGTCCGATTCGCCCAATTCAACCTCAATGCGGCCGTATGACTTGGTAAGTTGGTTTGCTCCTGCTAACCCTTCTAGCGATCAATTTGAGTCGTCCATGACGATGCGGTGGGTTTGGATGGTCGGCGAGTCATCTGGGATGGTTGGTAGGTGCTGTGGATGGCCTAGGTATGTTCACCATATCTTGTTTGTAATGTTGACACTGACTCGCCTTGGTATCAGCTAGTAGGTCTGTTTTGACTCGTTTTGAGTCACAGCATGCTCCGCTCGTTGGGCCATCTGTCTGGCCACTATTCCCATTGTATGCGCCGCCATCAATAACCTTTGGGCGGCCCCAATCGACTTCTTCGTCACTCGATGCCTCCTGCTTGCTCTCTGGCCCTCCATCAGCAAACCAACCCTCTGCTGGACAGACTAGGACTGTTACACTAAGTGTAGAACCTAGCTTTATCCGGAGGAGTCACATGACGAACAATGGAGAAAGTCGGAAGGTATGTTCTGCCCAAGGTCCTATGTTACCCTTGTGGCGAGGTGGAATCAAAGAGTCTACTGCACTTAGTAGGCGAAGAGACTATGGGAAGGGTCTCGACAAGTAGACTCGCGAGTCCACAAGCGGATTGGGCTAGATACTACACTTGTATTGCGTAGAACTAACTAGGGAAAAGTACAAGTACACTGGGCGTTTATATACATATGAGCGGACCCTGAATAAGGAGTCCTAAAGGGGAAATGGAACAGCGGAGCGCCGTTCTAGAAGGGGATACGTCTGTAAAGGAAACTGGGTAAAGGGGAGGAACGGAAGGAAACGGAACGGAACAAAGGAAGACATACTGCGGACTGCGCAAAGGATCAGGAGTCCCGGTTGGAATAGAAGATCAGAAGGTGAACGGGACTCCGTCTATGTGTCAAAAGAATCAGAAGGCAAATCGAAGAAATGGAGGAAATCGGAATCGGGGTCGTTGGGAAAAGCAGAAGAAACCCATGAGGCGAACTCGTGTTCCTCAGCCTTGGACATCCAGGGGATTTCTGTAACAATATCTGAGTTAACGCCAGGAAACTCGGAGAAAGTGGGAAGCCTTGTGAAGGCATGCTTAACGTAAACATGCATCTGCTTCTTGTGATCCCAGATCACATTGCCTTCCTATTCATCAAATGTTTCAGGTTTGTTGAAGAAAACCTGAACAAGAGCAGGGTCGAGACATTCATTGGGCTTCTGGGCCCGAATGAGATGACACATTCCCATGTCAAAGACATGGAGAGTGCAGCAAATAATCTCAAAACCTTGATGGTGCACTGGCACACAAGGCATCTCATGGTATTTCTCTACTGGGAAAGCGATTCCCAGGCCTTCATAGAACGATGCGAGCAGTTCGTTCCAATATCCAAGTCCTTCCAAGTCGTAGCGCGTATTGTTCGACATATAAACCCAGTCATCTTCTGTGATGTCAGCTCCTCTATGAAACAACCCTAGTGCATAGCTCCTTAGGTTGCCAACAGATCCTTGGACTTGTAGGGAATAGTAGGCTTGTTAGGCCAAGAGAGTCCTTCTTATAGTGCTTTAGGGGTAAACACCAAGAGAACTAGACTGGAGTTCTCTGACATTGGCATCAAGCCTTAAGTACCTACTGGAGGTATGTACATGTTATGACTGTATCTAATGATCTGGGAACAAAAGGGGAAAAGGGCATAGGGTGAAATGGAAGTGAAACATGTGAGGCCAACACATGGTGGGGCAGAAGGGAAGAGAAGCGGAACATATGTGAAACATGTGTATCAAGGGATAGAAGAGAAGCGTGATTGAACGCTTCTGTGAAAGGGTGAAACATGGAATGTGAAATGGGGAAAATGAGAAGTCTCGTGCGTGAAATGGAGTGAAGAGGTGAGACGAGTAGGAGGCACGAGATACTGTAAGGGTGAAAAGAAAGGATTGTCTGTTGTTATACGTGGAAAATGCGAAGTCCAACAAACATAGGGGTACGGGAATATACTGATCATAACACTACCCCCCTTCTAGGGATCGACTTCCAGGCGATTCAAGGGTGGAGACCTGTATTTGGTATAATTCACATAAGGATTAAATAACTTCTCGAACTGGGCGAAGGTCATAGACAGTTTTCATGGGGCACTCGGGTGGAGGATGTGGAATTCACAGATGGCGTCCTGAGCACCAGAAAGATTCCCAAGTGGTTCCCACGTACGATCTGTCTCTTCAAAGCCCTTCCAATGCACCAGATGTTCGAGGCAGCGTCCCTTCAATCAGGAATCGACCAAATAACCTACTTCATGAACTTCTTCATGGTCTTCAGTAATATCAACCGGGCTGGGCTGGATGACGGGTTGACTGGGCAACCATTCTTTGTAGGGTTTGACGCGCAAGATGTTTACAACGTCATGGATTTTCATTCTCCTGGGAAGTCTAAGCTTAACCGCATTGGGGCCCATGAGTTCTAAAATAGGGAAGGGGCCTAGCCACCGTTCCATTAACTTCTTGGATTGGTGCGTCAAGCACAGGTTGTCTGTGGCTAACCAGACCTTATCACTGACCTGATATTGCAGAGCTTCGGACCGGTGTTTATCCGCTTGAGCTTTCATTCGCTCTTGGGACGCCTTTAGATTATCTTTAGTTTCCTTCAAAGTCTTGCTCAGTTCGTCAGCAAACTCCGTAGCAGCTGGCACTTTGGAGACATGTTGTTCCACACCCATCTGGGGGACATACGAACGTGTAACTTCGAAAGGGGTTTTCTTTGAAGATGCCGAGATCTTTGAGTTATATGAAAATTGGGTGATTGGAAGCCAGTCCAACCATTTGTCCTGCTTCTCAGTGCAGAATAAGCGGAGATACTGCTGGAGGTCTTGATTCATACGCTCGGTTTGCCCGTCTGTCTGCGGGTGGTGAGCAGTGGATAATTTAGACTTAATTCTGAGGCGTGTGCAGACATCTTGCATAACCTGGGAAGCGAACTGTGGTCCACAATCCAATACAATTGAACAGGGAAGACCGTGGTTCTTCCAGATGTGGTGAAGGTATAATTTAGCGGTATTCAGCGCTGTGACTGTTTTGTTGCATGGGATAAATACAGTTTCTTTAGAGAACTGATCTACAATGATGAGGATGGAGTTGAAGCCGCCAGAGGAGGGAAGATCGGTAGTGAAGTCGGCGGAGACGTCCTGCCAGGGACCTTCTGGAATAGGAAGTGGGTTTAATGTGCCTGCCAGGGCGCAGTTACCTCCTTTCATGTGTGCACAGTGATCGCATCGAGCGACATAATCTTTGATGTAAATGGTCATGTTGGGCCACCAGTAGCTTCTCCTAAGAAGTTCTAAGGTCTTTTCATAACCAGGGTGACCAGTGACTGGAGAGTCATGACAAGACTTCATAATAGATAAGCAAATGGTTTCGTCATCAGGGATGATGACTTTTCATTCTTGGTTGTGTAATACTTCATCAACATGGCATACTCTGTGCTTCTTGCATAGGTCTTTGATTTCGCTCTCTTTGAGCACATGTAGCTTCTTCAGAATGGATTGTAAGATTTGTTTGCCTTCATCATGGATTGCGACCAGTAAGGTCTGTATCTGCTCTGGCGAAATCATCGTGATCCCTTCATTATCACGTTTTATACCAACTGCGTGGTCTTCTCTCCTTGAGAGTGCATTGGCTTTTACATTAGTAGTGCCGGGCTTATAGACAAAAAGATAATTGAACTGAGAGAGCCATTGCCACCATCGGGCTTGGTGTTGATTCAGGTTCTGGGATTACATGAAATATTTTAGATTGGTGTGGTCATTCCACATCTCAAACTGGTGATGAGACCCTTCCAGGTAGTGGTGCCAGATTTCCAATGCTTGGATAATGCTCAACATTTCTTTGTTGGCAATGGGGTAGTTTCATTCTGCGGGTGTCATGCTGTGGCTGGAAAAGGCAACTGGGTGCCACTTGTCTTCTTTCAGTATAGATAGTACAGCCCCTGTGGTGTAGTCTGATGCATCAGTTTCTAGGCGGAATTGACAATCAATGTCTGGGAATGCCAACACGCAAGCTGTGGTGAAATGTTCTTTCAGCGTGTCAAATGTGACTTGTTGTCCTTCTTTCCACTCAAAAGGCTGTTCCTTTTTCAATAGATCATTCATAGGACAAGTGAGCTGTGCGTAGTCCTTGATGAACCTTCGGTAGAAATTGGCAAGTCCGAGGAAACTACAGACTCCTTTGACATTCTTTGGTTCTGGCCATTCCAGGATGGCTTTCACTTTCGAATCATCCATTCTAATACCATCAACTCTGACCATCATTCCGAGGAATTCTACTTCCTTCTTCGAGAAGAAGCATTTCTCTGGTTTGATGAAGAGATCATTTTCTTCTAATCTCCGCATTACTTTGCACATGACTTTGTCATGTTCATCTTGGTCATCTGTCTTGGTGAATATCATAAGGGCATCAATGTAGACCATGATTATGTCTTCCATATCAGCAAATATCTCATTCATCATAGCTTGGAAGGTGCTGGGAGAGTTGCATAGCCCGAAGTACATGACTAAGGGTTTGAATGCTCCTTTGTAGCAGATGAAAGCGGCCTTCCATTCATCGCCTTCTTTAATATGGACATTGTTGTAGCCCCATTGAAGATCCATTTTCATAAATAGCTTAGCCCCTTTTAGCTTATCCACTAGTTGGGAGATTAAGGGCAGTGGGTAGTTGTTCTTTACTGTGTGTTCATTTAGATAATGGTAGTCCTGTACCATGCGTTTCTTGCCGTCTTTCTTAGGGACGAAGAATACTGGTGAGGTTTGTGGGGATTTGGAGGGATGAATGTATCCTTTGCTCAGCTGATCATCTAGCAAAGCGGCAACTTCCTCCTGTTCTTGTGTGGATAAGGGAATGATATGACATTTCTTGGGTTGGAATGTGTCTTTTAGGTCGATGGCGTGATCCCATGGTTTTCTTATTGGCATCCTTTCTGATTTGGCTTTGCTGAACACTTTTAGATAGTTGTGATACTGCGAGGGAACAAGTTGCTCTGCCATCATTTCCATCTTTGACTTTTCCTCTAGGGTGTGGATCATGGCGTGAACCTGGTATTGGATGTCCTCTTCTTCCTTTTTGATCATACGAACAAAAACCGACTTATCTTGGAGGGTATGACAGTGCCTTGGGCAACGTGTCATATGTACTGAGCCCTTGACCCAATCTATTTCCGGGTTGTGGTGTTTTAGCCAAGAGAATTCGAGGATCAGAGCATTCTTTCTGAGGTCCATTACTTCGGCTGTAACCTTTTCACGATGTCCTTGGTACTCGATCATAAGGTCCACTGAGTGTGTGATGTTCCCTGCAGAGTTCTTTGTTCTGTCTACATTAAAAATGGGGATGGCATGTCGTAACTTAGAGAGGGGGAGTTTGAGCCTTTCTGCCCATGATCTGTCAATAAAGACTGCATTTGTGCCATTGTCAAGCAGGGCATTGACTTTCATAAGGGAGTGATGTGCGCTCAAGGGCACGACATGAACTGAAAGCATAATTTCCCACATAGGGTTGATGTTACATACAAAGGCTTCGGTTTCTGGAGTTTCGTTCTTTAGGAAAGGGGAATCAAGCACAAGTTTAATGTCCTTGCCGTGCTCACTAGGAGGCACCCCTGACGTGTAGGTAGATGGAGAATTACCAGCTGAGTCATCGTCACCTGACTCCTCAACTGGCAAAGGTACTTATTCGAGAAAGAGCCCTTGGAACATCCAGATAAGTTCCTTGGGCTTAGGCTTTTCCTGCCTTCTTTCAGATGGCCTCCTGATCCTTGAACCAGGCGGCAGCTTCTTTGAAACTCATTCCTTGTATGGACTTTGAAAAGTCCTTTCCTTTTCCTTTTGAGGTCTTGCGGACCTCATGTTCATTGTTGCTTGTGGTGCTTTTTTCATCATCCCAGGATGTGTTTACTTTTCATGCATTGCGGCCGCCTTTTTTGCAGCCCTTCTTGTGCTGTCCTCCGAGCCATTTGCACTTGGGACAGGCAATGATTGGTATTGGGCAGTTTTGGTGAAATGCCCTTCTTTGCCGCAATTGTAGCAGCCTTTGTTTGTCGCCCTGATGTCCATGGCATTCAGGTCTCACTTAGATTGTGGAGCTGAAGCTTGCTTCTGAGTTCTGCCCCTGATGAAATCGAGAGACTCTTGTGCCATTCCGACCCTTCTGATTTCTTGAAGATAGAGGTCTGGGGAAGTTCGGCATTTTCCTTCTCTAAAAATTTGGGCAATAATTGCTCCACGTGTATTCCTTTCTAAGAGCTCAACCACATGTGAGGGGTCAATGCTTGCTTGTCAGTAAAGGGCTTCCCATCAGATGATGAAGTCATCTGTGGGGCTGTCTCCTTGGTAACATTTGTTTAGTTGGGCGCGTGCCCAGTCCTTTTGGTTGGTGCTCCTGAAGAGCCCTTCTATTTCGTCGACCAAAGTGGTCCAAGTATATGTTCTTCCTTGTGCAAGTCTTGTCTGAGCAAACCCACCTGCCTTTGCTCCTTTGAGGCATGAGAGGACGGCCACTACTGCTTTGTAAGAGGCAGGGATGATAGTGCTGGCGTTGACTTCCAGCCAAGCTTTCATCTTGGCCCACCATTCCTCAAACTTAGCCTTGGACCCATCATATTCTCCGGGGTCTGTGAAGACTTCTACTTGTCATGATGCTCCCCCTGGTGCTGCTCCTGGTGTGGTGGCAGTGAGGGTATTGATCGTTGCCATTAGCTGATTGTTACTTTCGGTGAGTTGTGTTACTTGGTTTGATACTGCTTGTAAGTCTGCCATCCTGTCATTGAATTCTTCTAAGATAGCGGTTATCTTGTTTTCCCACGAGATTGTGGCATCTCCGAGGATTTGGTTGATTCATTGGGACATGGTTACGTAAGGATGGAGATAATTCTACTTGGTACGGTAGCGTTCTGGCTTGCGTAGAATGTGAGGGGGTCATAAGGCTATTCTTGAGTAGCGGGGATCTCCATCTCTGTCTCTAGAGATCTTTTGGAGTACTATTCTTCTTCTTTTCTTAACCAACTTCTTAATTTCCAGTCTTACTTCTTCGTCACGTTCTTTCCTTTTGTGGCTAGATTCTGCGATTGGTGATGGTGTGAGGGGACTTAGTGGGGACAGGAGTGCAGTGGGTTCTCTGAATTGTGGTTCTTCTTCAGAGGGAAATAGTTGGCACAATTCTTCATGTGATGGTAGAGAGAGGGCGTGTAAGTTTGTGTCCCTGGGGGCGAACATGAGGTCGTTGGGATCTATGGACTGGTCGTCCACCAGCGAGTGCTGGGATACTCTCTCAGTGGATAAGGGTTTGGGGTCGCCCGATCTTAGGGCAGTTGCTACCGCTACTGCTTGATCAATTTCCTCGTCTGAGGTGAACCAAAAGTCTGAGGGTTGTAAATCAGCTTCTAATAGCCTTAAGAAAAGCATGGCAGCATCAGGAGATTCCTGTTGTGGTGGTGTTGGGATCCTTTCCACATCCTGTAAGCCTGCCGATTCCGCTGGCGAGGCTGTCACTCTCTTACGTGGTCCGGCTCGGCTACTTCTACCAAGGCCACGTACAAAGGGTTAGAAGGGCTGACTTGACCCGAATTAGAGGGGAAGGAGTGAAGGGAGTTGTGGAAGGTGATTGGCACTGGCTCTACCATAAGCTCCTAGTGCAAGTGATCCTTCGTGGGAACGCACTTGTGAGGTTGCGTCAAGGTTGGCAAGGTAAGGTAGTAGATGAGAGTCTAGTTCTAATGAAACAACCCTAGAGCATAGCTCCTAAGGTTGCCAACAGATCCTTGGACTTGTAGGGAAGAGTAGGCTTGTTAGGCCAAGAGAGTCCTTCTTATAGTGCTTTAGGGGTAAACACCAAGAGAACTAGACTGGAGTTCTCTGACATTGGCATCAAGCCTTAAGTACCTACTGGAGGTATGTACATGTTGTGACCGTATCTAATGATCTGGGAACAAAAGGGGAAAAGGGCATAGGGTGAAATGGAAGTGAAACATGTGAGGCCAACACATGGTGTGGCAGAATGGAAGAGAAGCGGAACATATGTGAAACATGTGTATCAAGGGATAGAAGAGAAGCGTGATTGAACGCTTCTGTGAAAGGGTGAAACATGGAATGTGAAACGGGGAAAATGAGAAGTCTCGTGCGTGAAATGGAGTGAAGAGGTGAGACGAGTAGGAGGCATGAGATAAGGGTGAAAAGAAAGGATTGTCTGTTGTTATACGTGGAAAACGTTAAGTTCAACAAACATAGGGGTACGGGAATATACCAATTGTAACACTCTATACTTAACCGGAACTTGAATCACAGATGTGAGTCAGCTAGCTATCTCCAATGAGGAGATGTGGAGATGTTCGTCAATTGTGATGAGAGGAACTTCAGGACGAGCCATGAGAGCTGGTACATCCTTGATTTCCAGTATCTGACCGGGCTCTTCTTAGGACTCCATATACAGGGTCTCATAGTACTGGTGTCAAACTGGGAGTGGGAGTCAAGGAGGGAACATGATGATCTCCTCGAGAAATGGGTCCCACATAACTGGATTGAGTTTTGCTTCCACCAAAATAAGTGGTAGAGGCGAAAGGATTCTTGGAATGGACAGTATATCCTCCAATGTGGGTCTTGTAGGTACCTCTGGGATCAAACCAGGATTTCCAGACAGGGGGTATACGAGGTTCGGTGACACGGAGGGAGTCCTCTCGTCTCTCACATGGGTGTTGCCTTTCAGAATGAATTGAATGGGGCGAACTGCCTTGGGAGCGATGAGATGTAGAGGAGGATTGGAGAGGTTGGATGTTGACATTCTGATTGTTGGGAAGAGGGATGAAGATGTCTTTGGGAGGTGAAGAAGGAGGGCTTAGATAATACCCAGTAGAACATGAAAAAGTAGGAAGAATGGGAGAAGCCAGAGTATCGATGTAGGAGTTTGGGTGAGAAGCCGGAGGAACAGAAGAGTGATAGGTGGGATCCAAAATATAATTCAGAAGACGAGTATAGGTGACTCCAGGAGGAATCGGGTAGATGTCAGGTTAATGATGATTGGAACAATTGGGATGGCGACAGTTGTCACTGCACAAATAGATGCAAGTGAGCCAATCAAAGTCTTGATGGCAACGCCAAGTGCACTGATGAACTGGATTGAGATTAGAGACACTTGCCTTGTATTGGGATAAAGCAGGATAACAACATAGTCATGTCCTGTGTAAACGAGGTTGTTGTGTCAGTACCTCTGTACGATCTCATAAAAGATATTGAGTCAAGAGGAAAATAGTCTCGGCCAGAAAGTAAAGACCAGCGGTCCTTCCATTCCTTTGATGAATGCCCATAAAGGACAACATCATGCTCAAGATATTGGTAACTGCAAATAGCAGACCAAGCCATACTGCGTTGTACAACACAAGGCAGATTAAGGACATCAAAAGACAAGCCTTTGCCTAGGCAGGGCTCATAACCTAATGGGAGTGCAAGATCTTGCTGGGTGCAGAGACAACAGCGAAGGGTGAACCAGTGAGGAGAATACTCACTTATGTACTTTGCAGTATGAAAGACTGTTGCAAGTAGCTATTCACTTGGTGAGAGGAGAGAAGAGCTTAGATTCTGAGTACGAAAGTACTTGGGTTTTAAGTAGTGTCTAGCTACTGTTTGTATGTATTGTGATATCCTTCCAAATAGAGAAGGTGGTACAATTGTGAAATAATCGTGAGAACGTATGGTGCAATGCACAGCAATGAGAGATAAAGGCCATTGGCTATTAGCCATGATGGTGTGATAATTGCATAATATGACACCATCTGGATGTGAATAGAAATGGGGTCATAGATATGTCATAAAGGTCTAGAACTTGTGATGTCATGGATCTAGAAAGTATTAGTAATCATGAAGAGCGACCCAGACAAGATAAGATAATAATTCTCAAATTATAAATTCTCAATAGGAAGATGTGGCTAGACTTGCGGTGGAGAAAGAACTCATTAAGCCCACTATCTTCTATAACAAAGGGGCTAACAAGAGACCATAGGATTTTTGAACAGAGGGAAAGCATCAGCATCTTTACCCTCCTTTATTATTGCACCTGTATTTGTATCTGGAAAGAATGCACAATTGATCTTAATTCCTGTTTCTCTTTCTGGAATGAACTGCAAAATTGCTGAAACTGAAGCTCTCATCGACTGTGGAGCTATGGGATGTTTCATCAATTCTGCCCCTATCCATCAGCCTGGCTGGGCAATGCAATAACTACTGAAATCTCTGATGGCCCACAATGCGGATGGAACTGTCAACCAAGGTGGACTCATATGAAGAACGATGACCGTACATCTTTATATTGGAGAAAACATGGAGAAAAGACTTTTCTACCTTGTAATGACCAAGGAGGATGTCATCTTGGGACTACCTTGGCTATGCCACAACAACCCAACCATCAATTGGTCAACTGGAATGGTCTCCTTGCCGCTTATCAAGGGGATCTCTCAACTCAAGAAGGATGGATGCTGAAACACAACAATACAGTACCTCCTACATTACAACCCAACTGGTCAATGACTTGGCCATATCTATGGGAGTGCTCCCTCCCCTAAAAATCAATCAAACCACCATCTCAACCTCTATCACCTCAAAGCAAGAAAAAAAGATTGTTGAACTCCCACCAGAGTTCGCTGAATTTTGTGATGTCTTCATGAAAGCTAAGAGCTTGTTCGGGACATGATTGTTGGGAACTTTCATTGATTGCCCATGTTTGGTTAGTGGCTCAAAGTGCGGCATCGTCTCCCGAAATTTGTGTGGAGATTGAAACAAGCAAGTCCAGATCTCTGGAAATCAGTGTCTAGAGTCATGCTCACATCGACTCTGAGCGGCTCACCCAGTTATGCATATAACTTCGATGCATGAAGACAGTTGCTGATGCACATAATGAGGCTGATGCACATCCTCCTAACCACCCTTCTGGAGATCCTATCTGGAATCAATCAATCCCGCACGCCGTATCACACATCTGCCCTTCCTGGGTACCAGTGGATTTTAGAACTCATTTGTGGTCACCCAGAGCACATCAAATCTGAGCTTGGACTACACAAGGACACCTTTCTACAACTGGTTGCCGAACTCCATTCAATCGGACTTACAGATTCCAAGAATGTCAGACTCGAAGAACAAGTTGCAATATTCCTTTATACTTGTGTCACAGGCCTCACGACACGGCATGTTGGAGAGTGCTTCCAACGCTCTAATGACACCATCTCTCGGTAAGTTATTAGTTTCATTTTCTGCAGTTGATCTTAGCCTCTATATTAGTTACTTCAAAAAGATATTGTACGCTGTTTCTGGTGGGGCGTTTTATGCAAAGTTTATTCGGTTTCCAACTGGGGAGCTCGTCCCTCCAAAGATCTGACATAACTCTAAGTATTGGCCATATTTCTGCCATGTGATCAGCGCTATCGATGGAAGCCACATCTCCGTCACACCCCCAGCCCACTTGCGCGGACAATTCTGCAACAGGAAAGGATTCCTTTTACAGAATGCCCTTTTTATCTGTGACTTCGACCTCAAGTTTGTTTATTCACTCACTGGATGGGAAGGCTCTACAACAGATGCGTGTGTATACGACATTGCAATCTTGTCCGATCTCCACATTCCTCTAGGAAAATATTTGCTGGCTGATGCTGGCTATCCTCTCCAACTGCAACTCCTCATTCCCTATCACGGTGTTCATTATCATCTCAAGGAGTGGAGCCAAGCAAATCAATGGTATGTTTATCTACCTCTTGTATCGTATTCTCCTGATCAACCCCCATTCCCAGGCCAAAAAACAAAGAAGAACTTTTTAACCTTCGTCATGCATCAGCTCGCAATGTCATTGAACGCATCTTTGGAGTATTGAAACATCGTTTTCGAATCCTCATCCTTCCCCTTGAGTACAACCTTGAAGTTCAAGCCTGACTACCCACTGGCCTTGCAGCACTCAACAACTTCATCCGGATCTATGATCCAGGCAACAATGAAGATGACACCAACAATGGTCCAACCAGCAATGGTGGAGATGGGGACAATGAACTCGAAGATGACCCTGGGCCTGGCGCCATTATACCATCTGCAGTCAATGCCACAAATGCCTCTATAGCCATGGAGCATGGTGTGGCTAGCATGATGCGGGATAACATTGCACGGCAAATGTGGGAAGATTATCAGGCAGTGCTGTTGGACTGTCATGATATGGAGGAATCAGACGAATCTAGCTACAGCGAATTTGGCTCTGACGCTGAAGGATACTAGTAGTTGCTCAAATAGTAATTGCATATTGTTTTTGGATGTGCATACAGTTACAACAGGACATACATGTGGTTACAACAAGAAAAACTTGAAGCTACAATGGGTTCAGGTTCATACTTGTACTAGTACCTGCACTCACGCCATGCATCTTGTACAAATCAGCAATATAGTTGAGACGGCTAGTGTCATCAGGGAGCGAGGTATACACTACAGCAATAGCAGGATTCAATGTCATTTGCGTAGTCACAAACCTTCGGTGTTCATCGGACATCCCCACTTGGCTGTAAAGTAGACCGGTGGTGTTCGCAGTGCTTTTCAATGGGTCAAGGAAATTGTTGGAAAATGCATCGCTGAGGTGCCGGACGGAGGAGTCAACAGCATGGAGTGCAACAGCAGTTGTACTCTTGTGGCCACTGCTCAGCAGAGCCTGACTGCTGCTTGAATAACGGCTACGCTTGGGTGTGCGTATGGAGGGGGATGAAATTGTGGAAGGTGGGGGACCAGCCCCCAGTGAAAAGAGGAGCAATTGGTCAGTTACATCGGGTGATAACGATGATACAGTGCGTTTCCTGGAGCTAGATGACGTTGGGGCTGGTGTAGAAATGTTTGTTGGAGGGGAAGGGACACCGCTGAGTGAGTCGAAAGCTGTTGCAGTTGTTGCAATAGCGCGGGCAACGTGGACCTCGTTGGTTGCTACACCGTCAGAATTCACAAGGTTTGTAGCAGGCAACATGAGGCTGCCAAATTCTGTGTCCTCCTCCATATCATCGGCAGTGTTGTTGTGAGTGCTAGGCTGAGCATTGGATGTACCCACGCTGTGAGAACCTCGATACGCCATGAAGCCTGTTTGACTGCAGTTTGGAAAAATCTCCTTCACCTGCTCGAGGTATTTCCAACCCTTGTTTCTGAACTCCTTCATCAGCGGGTGCTGGGAAAGGGGAAATCAGCCTGGCATCAGTGAATTTATCAGTATCAAACGTACCTTTTGCTTAACAAAGGTGTCAAAGACATCACTGGCCGCAGCACCCTGGATATTGGCGCCTCTTGTGTTGTCCCAATGAACTCCTGACTTTTCATGCCAGGTGCAGATTGTCATATAGGTGGCCGTTATCTGTAATTTACGTCAAGGCTTGATGGTGACCTGGTGATCTGGCTAGCTTACCTGCCCCCATTTGTACTTGATACTCT
>JBBPNN010000939.1:0-13834 GCA_038090935.1 Hortiboletus campestris | reverse complement strand
CGATATTGTTTAGGAATAGAACCTGATCCGACAGCCATGTTAAAAAGCTGTCTCATCCACTTGGAACTATACATTTGTCCAAGGTCTTCCTCTTCGTTAGTCGGAGTGATGTCCATCGCGTTGGTTGGCTCCTCCTGGATCGTGTCAAGGCCTCGTGACATATCTCTCTCGATCTGAATAGCTGGTCTATCCCCATGTGCATTATCAGGAAGAATCCTGGGCACGGGAATGTGAGAGGATCGTCTCTGTTCAGCAACAGGTCTAAAAGTGGACCATTCATCCCTGGTAGGGTGATGCTAATGAGGTCATGATCTAAACTCAGGTAAGGTCTTGTCAACATGTTGATGGGGAGGTAGCCAGGTTCGAGGTAAGAGATCCAAAGATCCTTGTTTCTCCTCTTTAGGAGGCGAATCTGTAACCATATAACGCTTATGCTGATGGCGATCTGTAATGGAACTCCAATGACCTGTTTCAGGTTGATCCCGTTATTGAGAATCTATGATTTGATATTAATTATCTTATCTTGTCTGGGTTGCTCTTCATGATTACTAATAAGTTCTAGATCCATGATGTCACATATTCTAGACCCTTATGACATAACTATGACATCATTTCTATTCTTATCCAGATGATGTCATATCACGCCATTATGACTTTTAGCCAATGGCATTTAACCCGCTACTGCGGATTGCACCTTTCCTTCTCACGATTATTTCACAATTGTACCACCTTCTCTGTTTAGAAGGATACCACAATACGTACAAACAGTAGTTAGACACTACTTAAACCCGAGTACTTTCGTACTCAGAATCTAAGCTCTTCTCTCCTCCCAACGAGTGAATAGCTACTTGCAACAGTCTTTCATACTGTGAAGTACCCTAAGTGAGTATTCTCCTCACTGGTTCACCCTTCGCTGTTGTCTCTGCACCCAGTGAGATCTTGCACTCTCATTACCCATTTTACAGCAGGTCAAAGTGGTGAAGTATGATAGGATGGTGGATTAGTAGAAGATTCCGGAGAGTCATAGAAGAGTGGTGATAGAAGCTCTGGTGGTTCCCAGGGAGTCGTGGATGGTGGTCATGATCCTGATGAATGCCCATCATCAAATGGACGTGGTTGATCAGGTTGATGACCGAATCCTAATGGAATTGATGGTATAGGTACGAGTATATCTCGAGAGGCTTCTGGATCCCTTTGTTGAGTGTCGTCCTTAGTAAGGTCGTCTATGGGGTCTTCTTCAACTGGAATAGGGGTAGGTCTGTCTTCTTTGTTTCCGAGACAATAAGGAAAGACTTTCTCATCAAAAATGGTGTTCATCGAAATGAACACGCGTCTCCTCTCCTTAGACCAAAAGTGATAGCCTTTAGTGTTAGATTCATATCCAATAAAAATCATCTCCTTAGACTTGGGAGACAACTTATCTTGTCGTTGTTCCAGAGATATAAAAACATACGCACGTGTCCCAAATATCCTAAAGTATGAAACATCAGGTTTATCTCCATTGAAAAGTTCAACGGGAGTCTTCCAATCATGACAACGCATCGGTTGTCAATTATAAATATGGAGTACAGTCTCAACAGCATCTTGCCAGAAAGAACGTGGCAAACATGCATGTTGGCGAATGGCTTCAGCTTTTTCAAGCAAAGTTTGATTGAACCTCTCTGCACGACCATTCTGTTGAGGGGTGTGAGGAACAGAGGTCTGATGAGTAATGCCTCTGGACTAAAAGAACAACTGAAGCATCCCAGCCATAAATAACCCCCCTCAGTCTGAACATACAGAGGTGAGTGAGTGACCGGTAAAGGTTTCAGCCCAAGAAACCATTGATTGAAAATGCTGTGAAACAGCATCCTTAGTGTGCAAAAATGCAACAACTGCACAACCAGAACAATTGTCAATGAAAGTAAGAATATATCATGCATGAACTCGAGATTCCATGGGCATCAGGCCAACAAGATCTGAGTGAACAAGTTCAAGAGGACAAGTAGCATGTTTACCTGATGATGGATATGAACAATCATGCATCTTCCCCAAGGCACAGCCTTTACAGGGAGAAGAGGTATTTGGTGGAGCAACAGTGGATAGACCAGTAACATGAGAAGGAGTGACATGAAGAACATTTTTGGATGGATGTCCAAGACGTTGGTGCCAAAGTTTGTAGAAGTCTTCCTTAACAAGCGAGTTGATAGAACCATCCATTGGAGTAATCCGAGATGACTGAAACCAATGGAGGTTATTGTTCAGAGATAGAGCAAGGGCCTATATCACCAAATGCTTGTTTGTGTCCCAGATGTTGGATTCACAATCATTGATCATACACCTATAGCCTTGGCTAGTAAGTGTAGGAACAGACAAAAGTCTGTGTCCTGCATGCAGTGCATACCATACTTCCAAGAGAACGATAGGTTCTGCTTGTTTATCTTTTGGCTGGATAATATTCTTATCCAGACCATACATAGAAACTTTGTGTTCATTAGCAACAACAGCATAATGGATTTGCAATCCTAGATGTGCAAAGTCATCTTTAAAAGGAGAAAGATGATCGGTGCAACCACTGTCAATCATTCAGTGGTGTCAGACAAACTCTTGGTCAGAATCTCCTCCTAGTGTGAAAGCACTGTGATTATAGTCAAGCCCATTGTATTCATTATCATATTCATACATGACATTGTCATTGTAGTTCTGTAAGCACTCTCCTGGATCTCATGGGGTTGCCATGACTACTACCAAAGGCGTAGAAGGGAGAAGTGCCTGGATATGAGTCTCATTCAACAAATCAATATTGTTGAAATGAAAGGATGAGCTGGCAAGGCCTCCAAGAGAAAAGAAACCTTTTCCCTCTTCTCTTTCATCATCATCATTATTGGTGTCCCAGATGTAGTGATAGCTCCTTCAAAAAGGACATTCCTTGAAGGAGCTGTATTGAAAAGGCATCAAAGATGGCCCAGCTACATTCATCCCATTGTCTTTTTCATCTCTCCAACCCATGTGTACAATGGTGGTGGTGGAGGAGTCCATGTCGTGGTCTTCCTGCATAAAGCTAGGAGGAAGAAAATCTTCTTCAACGTATTCTGGTTCCATAACAACTTCATTAGCAAATGTTACCTTGTTCGCTTTACTTTTGCCCTTATTTTCCTGTTGCTTCTTAAACCAATCTTTCTTCTGTCCCTTACCAGGCTGTTTAGATCTGGCTGGACCTTTATCTTTCTTCTGGTTCAAATAACTGCCAGAAGATTGGTAGTTGGAAGTAAATAGTCTTGGTTAATATAAGGGGGTCTGGCTTCTCCACTGATTTTGAGGTGGAGGGCTGTGTTTAATCACATTGGTCCAGTTGACAGAAGATTGGGGTTGGCCTCCAGAATCTACCTAAGATATCTGGGCATGGAGCAGTTTGCATGTAGCACAAAGGTCCATCTCCATGAGTATCTGCAATGAGACAGTGCTCATGTTGAAGTTAGCAGCTTCAACAGTCTGGGTGATAGTGGAAGTGAGGGCGAAGTAGTTGTTGGGAAGTCCAGAAAGAAGAATCATAGCATGTAGGTTTTCAGGGAGATTAAACCCAGCTTCAGTAAGCTTCTGGAACTGGGTATGATAAGTGTTTATTGACAAGTTGGCATTGGAAGGATCAATGTGAAGTCAGAGAGCCTGGTAGAACAGATTGAACTGTCCAGTGAGTCTGACAGTTCCAAAACATCCTTTGAGATTGAAGGGCAAGTATCAAAGTTAGCCCATTCATAGTTCACATGCGTAAGAAGAGAATTGTTGATCATACTGGCCATAAGACCAAGTATGCACTTGTCTAGCAACTTTCATTTTGCTTGATCAGGCGCAGTAGCCTGAGCCATATAGAGGAGAGTGCCATCAATGAATTCCCAAATGGAATACGCAGAGAGGGTAGTCTGGATCCTAAGTCACCAAACATCATAATTCTCTTGTTCAATGAGGATAGGGATACGACCAATGAGATTCATGTCAAACTTGACTTCAGAGACAGGGAGTGCCATTTAGAGGTGATCCGAAAAGATGTCATCAATAATGAATGTTGTAGCCAGATAAGATAAAAGGAAGTAGTAGCCCCTGGTCCTAATTGTGGTATCTGGTGAAAGCATCTATACTTCTTTCCATACCCTTTTCTCGAAATCCAGTACAATCTCTATTTCTCCTTACTCAGTATCAAAAGTTGTGTAGGTGTTTCTTAATACTGATTAGGTATCGGCAAAGAGGCATGTGATTTGGAAAAATTGAAACACAACTTCACAAAGTAATGTGGGTTACCAATGTATTTGGTAAGGGTACCTCTCTGTACACAAATTTGATCAACATCAAGAGAAAAATAAGGAAGATAGAGTACATGAGAGTGACTGTTAAGTTCAAGAAAATTTGAGTAAGGCGATTCAAAAGAAGAAGAATAGTTAAAGCTTTCTAGTCCAGATAAAGGCCAATCAGAAGAAATTGACATCTCAGCCAATAGATCAACTATGCTGGAGAATCCGTCAACATTTTTCTCCTTCTGTAGCAACTCTTTGACGTTGTCTTCCCAAAGGTCGCATTTTAAGACCTTCATATATCAATTCAAGCTCATCAGAGGTCTTGACTGACTTGATTAGACGCTGTAAGCAATGTTGAGCACAATACTTAGGATCACAATGGAAAAAATTCCAATAGTGAGCATTAAAGGCTTTGTTCCAATGAGATAGCCTTGGTGCCTTGAACTTGGTGAAGTACCTGAAGTTGTAGTAGTCTCTGGGGATACACCAGTTCAGTTCAAGAGAATCCTCAAGAATATAAGATGGAGTGGTAGTTGAAGGAAAATGAGCACAAAGAAGAATTTCGTATCCTTGGAAGTGAATGTGAGTGGTGAGAGAGTGGTAGTATGTCTTGGTGGGGAAAGCCCAACCAGCACCCTCATAAGCAGAGCTGATAGTTTCAGTGGCATACATGAAACTATTGATCAAGGTCCCAGACCTGATCCGAGTCTCACAAGGTCTAATCTGGAAAGGATAGACCAGGCAGTTAGCTCGCTTTACCTGAGCATCAGTCAGAGCTCGGTATTTCCAACTCTGGAATACTGCTTCCAGGTGGGTGTCTCGCATTTCTTCTTCTTTGTTGTCTCTGCAGTAATTCTTCCATGGATCCTCGATGGGATGTCATGTCTGCCAGATTTTCCAATCTCCTGAACACAGTCTCCAATGATCCTGAAATCTTGCATAATGGAGTTCCACAACTTGTGGAGGAGGCAATCCAGCCTTGACCACAGGATTAGCCAGAAGCAGTACCAAGTCCATACTGTGCAAGCTCATCGAGGTAAGAGTCATGAAGCTCTTTTGATGATGGAAGAAAGAGTTCTGAGGGATCTCTAGTATCAAAGTAGGCATCTTGTGTTGACAACAATGGTGATGGAGAGTTAGGGGGTGTAGTAGGAGGTGTAGAGTGATGTAAGGATGGGGGTGAGGTCGAAGGTGCAGTAGGTGGTGATATATCGAAAGCAGTAGCAGCCTGCAATCAAATAACCCTATGCATGACAAAAGGTTGTGAATACAATTCAGAACGAGTTAGTTCTGGACTGTAACATCAAACTACAACAGCTCCTTCATTGTCATGGTTACAAATCTGTCCTCATTCGAGAGCACAAGAACAAATTGAGCAAGGCAATTGCAAAGGAACACCAGGTGGGACCAACCGAGAAGACTCGGTGGCAGGATATGGAGGGGGGTCTTGCAATTCTGGGGCAGACTCTAACTCATGTTGTCCTAAACAAAGGACGACCACAAGGGTCACGTAAGCATCTGGAGTCTGAGTATGAAGATTAAATTGAAAGCCATTGTGTAAGCATCTGACAATCAATCTCCCAGATTGTGCAGCAAACTCAAGGAGTCCATCCTCCTTAATGATAGGTGGAGTAAGTGTGTAATTAAATGCAGCAGCGACCATAGATAAGGTCATCACAAATCCTTCCACCAACCATGAACCATAACATAAAAAGATAGCAGGCATTGTGCTAGCAATATGACGGACTGCTCTTTAAGCAGGGCTCATAACCTATTGGGATAACCCAATTACACAGGGGCAAGAAGGGAAATGAATCAGTGGGAGATACGCACTGATAGGTTGATGGTTGGTAACAAAGAATGTCTCAGATGTAGAACACATAAAGAGACATCTTTGGAGAATGAGGATAATGGGTGGATCAAACAGTATCCTCAGAGGATCTGAGTGAAGGATGAAAGTAAATGTTATCATTAATTATTATTGAGACAGGCTTAAGGCCATGTCTTTTATACTGTTCAGTGATGAAACACTGAAGTACATGATACATGTAATAGATAAAGGGATAAAACACGTA
This sequence comes from Hortiboletus campestris, assembly GCA_038090935.1. Classification (NCBI taxonomy): domain Eukaryota; kingdom Fungi; phylum Basidiomycota; class Agaricomycetes; order Boletales; family Boletaceae; genus Hortiboletus; species Hortiboletus campestris. Next base: position 7,491 of record JBBPNN010000939.1, on the reverse strand, counting down.
TCAGAGATGAAACATGTAACAGAATGTGAAATGTATAGTAAAATGTATATCACATCTTATGACACAATGATGTCATAGTCTAGACCAAAGATAAGGATAACTTATCTAATAATGGTGAGTAATATGGATAATGTAAAGATGAGGTCATAAACCATTCTAGAATCTGATATTTGCCCCTGGCTAACATGTGTTGTGCATGGCCTGGCTGTGAGGGGCTTTGGCCTCAGAAAATCTAAGCTGGGCCCCACATCCAGGCTTTGGCTTGGCTTGGCCTGAGCCAGGGCTTCTCCACCAATATTGCCAACTGTGCTGCCCAACACACAGCACCCCCAACATCCAGCATCAACTGCAACACCATGGCCATGCGTGCAACATAGCATCAACCATGATGCCACAGCCATGCACACAATGTGTGCACCATGACATCCATTGCCCAGCATCACCCTCCCTTCTCCCAACCCCACCACATCCAGCTCATTCCAATGGCAATACACAATGCCTGCACACCCAGCTGCCCAGTTCCCCCACTGATCCTGCAACGCCTGTCGCCACCCACCATGCCCAGCATGGCATGCACACCACATCTGTGCTGCAATGCCCAACATCAGCAAACTGACCCTGTTTCATAAGCAAAGCTCCAGGATCTAGCTAAGACGTGGCTGTCAAAGGCTGTCATAAAATGTCACATGCTGTTGGAGTATTGCCATGTCAGTACTGGCATTATATAAGCTTGTATCCACTGGCATAGTACACTAGCAGTAGTACATGAATGCAACTAATCTAATATGACATTGAGCACAGATGAATTGGGAGGTGTGGAATCTGCAACATGTGGTGGCCTTAATACAAGAAGAACAGTCATGAAAGGGAAAATTTACCACTAGACCTATGGTGTGACAAATATGCTTCTCGAGTTGCATGTTCATGAGTGGCTGAGTAGCTGCACTGTCTAATGGAGAGGTGGATGTGGCTGACAAGTTCATTTGCAGCGTGTACATCATTCTGGATGTTTTTGAGAAGAAGTTGATTGAGTTGCAGGGGGGTGATGGAGTTGCAGTGAACGATCTCATACACAAGATCCTTCTGCATGTGTGAAATCGCTCTATCACTTCGTGCAGCCTCCAGAAGCAGGTATGCCTCCATGCTGCTGTGCGGAGGGGGAACAATATAACCAAGATATGAGCCTGAAGCTGATCTTGTGAAATTTGGTGGCTGGAATGGGTGTTAGTGAGGTGTCCTGGGTTCCAGTGGTTGAACCTTAACTTACCATTTGGCCTGATGAATCATTGTAGTTGACCTTTGCTTCTTCAACATTGCCAAACCAACTGTGTTGAAGTTGCCCATATATGGGAGAAATTGTATTCTCCAACAACTCCATGCCAGATGGAGTGAAGTGGAATCAGTGATCCAACTGAAAGACTGCTGGCTCAGAGTTTGACTTGAGATTGTGTCAGTGGATGGGATACTCTGGTTCGGTGGGTAACGCTGGCTTAGTCGCACTGGCCTGGGGATTCCCCAAGAATGTTGGCAAATGGGGTTGCAGTAGGCTCATGGCAATAGTGATGGTCACAGTTATCATGAGAAGTGTTCTAGTGGATGGGCACATGTGCGCCATGATGCATGATATCCGAGTGTGTCACATCATAAGTACCTAAGTAACTTGTCTTGTCTGACTACTTGTGACATGCCTCAAGCCAAAACCACCCGTGGGTAGCTCAGGACTGTCAGCTGTCCCCATTGTGGCAAAAAACTCTGCACTAAGATGAATATTTTTCAGCACATGAACCAGTCCACTGGTTCATGTTATGGGAGCCTTCCTCTATATGACGAGGGCGGTATCTTGGATGCCCAACCCTTTGAACTTGACACTCCTAGCTCTTCCATTGCAGATCAACCAGAACTTCAGTCCCCTGAGGGCACCAGTGTAAATGAAGATATTGAAATGAACAAACCTGAGGTCCCCTTGAACCCTTCCAGTGACTCCCCTGTCTTTGAACCTTTGTGACCTGGCAGTGGGCAGCTTTGCATGGGACAATACATTGAGATGTTCAAGGGGTGCGGGAAAACATTCCCTGGTGGTAGGACCTTCTTGGAGGAATTTTGGGCTGATCAGTATGTGGATCAATGCAGAGAGAACATTTTCTACCCCTGGGTGTCAAAGCAGGAATGGGCTTTCACATCCCAGCTGCTGTGCTCATGTCATATCCCAAATTATTACAAGTCCAAGTCCATCCTCCGTCCTCACCTCCATACCAACTCCGGTACGATTTCCCTTTAGATACAACCATGACTTTTGGACCTCTTTTTCTATCTCTGTCTCATTGTTCTGTTTCAATTATATGACCTTTGTTCCGTAATTAGTGTTAGTCTCGCTTCCTCTGACCTATGTTTTCCTTAGGAGCACAGCTCTGGTAATACTCACATTCCAATATTTCTTACCAATCCCTTATACACCATTACTAATCCTATGTTCCTCCATAGTATATAAATGTAGAAGTACACTCAGTACTGGATAGAGTCAGTGACTAGTGTATTCCACACCTGTAGAAGTACACTGTAATATATGAGTACAAGGTGTGAAGTAGCAATAGATGGATCTCACCCCAGTACTGGATAGAGTCAGTGACAGAGGTGTAGAGTTGTGTTGAGACAAAGATTATCTATGTGATTATGTAATACAGATCTAACCGAGTCTGTTTGTACTGTAGTCCATATGTATGTACAAGAATAATACAACACTTCTCCTCAAACGGAAGGGTGTAGTCCAAGTTCCTGAGTGGAATGTTTAGCTTTAATGCTTGGAAGAGCTTTGGTAAGAGTATCAGCAACCATGTTGTTCAAAGGGCAATAAAGAAAACAAATAGAACCATCCTCAACAGTGAAACAAATAAAATGATAATGGGTGTCAATGTGTTTTGTATGTGCATGATAGCTATTGTCATGGGTCAGCGTGATAGCAGATTGATTGTCCCCGAAAAGGGTCGTCAGTTGTGTCAGCAGTCAGAACATCTCCCCAATAAGATGTCAGAGCCAAAGAGCTTCTTTCGCAGCATGCATTGCAGTGACATACTTGGATTTGGCTGTTGAGAGAGTAACAAGCTCCTGTTTCTTCAAACCCCAGAGAATCACCCCTCCGTCAATGAGGAAAGTGAAACCAGTGATGACTCATTGATGCTCCTGAGTAGCACCATCCATGTTGACATACCCAACAAGACCTTGGATCTGTGTCCTGACAGTTAACACAAACAATTGTGTACCAATCAGATAACAATAAATTTGCTTTACAGCCTTCCAATGGTCCCATCCAGGGTTGGCATTGAACTGAAAAACAAACAAGGTTGTGAACACAATGTCCAGTCTAGTACTGATAGCGAGGTGAATAAGGGAACCAACAGCTTGATGATATGGAATGTTTTGCATACGAGCGATTTCACTTGTGGTCTTGAGACACTGTGATTCTGACAATTGTACATGTGGGTCGAGAAGATTCGTGACAGGCTTTGCATTGGCAAAGTTGTATTTGGTCAGAATCACATTGACATAGGATTCCTGGGAGAGAGATATTGTATGCGTTTTTTGGTCGCATGTAACCTTCATTCCTGGTAACCAACTAATTGGTCCTAAATCCACAATCTTAAAATGTGTGCTGATTTCCTCTTTGAACACTTTGATAAGAGTTGGGGAACTTCCTGTGACCATACAATCATCAACATGTGAGGCAAGGATCAGGATGTGGTTAGCTATGGTTGCAACTAAGTCATGTAGCATGTTGCATAATTGACAATACCACTTGAGCACACCTTGCTTAGAACCATAGATGGTGATGCAAAGTCTTGTGACTAAGTTGCAACATTGCTTATCAAAGCCAGGTGAAAGCTCCATGAAGATTACTTCATCTTTGTCAAGTTTCTCATTGAGGAATGCACTGTGAAAGTTGAAAACATCTATGTCCCAGTCCCAGCATGCTACGATAGCCAGGATAAGCTGAAGTGAGGCAAGGCATGTGACGGGTGCATAAGTTTCATCGTAATCGACACTGTACTGCTGGATAAAACCACATGCGACTAGTTGCACCTTGTACTACTTGTCGATTTCACCCACTGAGTTCTTTTTATCTTGAAGACCCACTTACAGCTCACAATGTTCATGTTCTTGGGACATTCAACCACATTCCAGATAATGTATGTGCATTGTTCAGACTCTTCAATTTGGCATTGATTGCTTCCTCCCATCTGGGCCAATCTGGCAGCATCTTGGCTTCATTGATGGTCACCAGTTCAAGACCTTCAGCATCCACACTTTCAGGCAGCAGTGCAAACACAGCTTCTGTGTCATCAAGTTCCCATGCCATTGAAGTGCACTCAACCATGTCCTCAATAGTGCACATCCCTTTAGGCAAGACCTGGTCACTTGGTCACCCATCGTGAGTCCCATCTCCACTCTGCAACATGCGGATATACACCAAATTGAAGCACTGACAACCCAAACACCATAGTGGTTCACCACTCAGATTTGGTTTCTTGAAATCACCACTGAGATGGTTAGCAGAACATTGATTGGGTGCTGGAGTGGGTGTGGAAGAATTAGGTGCATTGTTAGCCATTTTGACAGATGGTTCACGCTGAGTGTCATTGTCCCCAGTATCCTCAAGATGAGTCAAAGCTGATTTATCCCAATGCTGGAAGGTGACATTGTGCTTGATAATAACTGCACGCTGATCCAGTAAGTAGATTCAGTGTCCCATTGACTCTGAATCATATCCAACCCAGTGACCTTCAATAGTGCGATCATCTAGCTTTGATCCAGAACAATCAAGGACCCAGCACTTTGCACCCCAGATTGGCAAGTCTTCAAGGTGAGGTTTCTTTCTGTACAGCATCTTGCATGATGTTTTGCCATCTAGCGCTGAAGTGGCTGACCTGTTTTTCACCCAGATGATGTGCAAAAGAGCTTCTCCCCACAGCATCTTCAGTAGTTTGCTTGCATGCAAGATGGTGCATACACGTTCCACAAGAGTTCGGTTAAGTCATTCCACTACACCATTGTGTTGAGGTGTGTCATGGGTGGTGAGCTTTCATTCTGTCCTGCTATGATTTAGATGACGAGAAAAACTTGTCAAACAGATACTCCCCCCCATGATTGGAATGAAGCCATTTAATAGAGACGCCATGCTGTGTCTTTAACCAAGACTCAAACTCCAGGTATGTATGCCAAGAATGTTTCGGATTTCATGAACAACAGACTGATGTGAGTATAGTGAGTATGATTATCTGTAAATGAGCAACAATAGCTCTGTTTTTCAGGTGTTTGGACAGGTGATGGGCCCCATACATCAGTATGTACCTCATTGCCAAGCACCACTGTACAACTTGACTCATGGATAGTTCTGATAGGTTTGCATACTGCTTTCCCATATTTGCAGGCAACACATTGATCCATATAGTATCAGTGTGGTCTGGATGTACTGTAATGTAATGCCAGAGATCATCCCTTTCACCATCATCTCACGAATGGTAGGGGCATCAATGTGTGACAAACAGACATGAAGCTCCTCCATGGTAAGTTGCTCGTCTCCCCTCAAGGCTGCTATGGTTGGAACCTGATAGGTGTGCTGTGTATGATACAGACCATTCGCAATGCTGACTTCCCCCAGAAGCTTTCTATGTGTGTTGAAGATCTGACAAGTGGATCCATTGAAGACCACATGACACCCCACTTGGGTGAGATGGCTAATCGATACCAGAGTAATGCACATACTTGTCGCATATAGGACATTTTTCAAGAGAATGTGTGTTCAAGAGGATCTGTTTTGGAGGCAGATTGGTAAGTCCCCTTTTCCAATTGCATTGAAAGTACCATTATCAGCTCCCCATATAGGCTTAGGTGGGATGGAAATGAAGTTGATGAAACGTTCATGTGAGGGAGAAAGGTGTTGCAATGCTATTGTATAATTGAGGAATGCTCGCTGTATCTATTCATGCAAGAAGTGCTTCATCATCCAGAGATGCAAGCCATGCATAGTCAGGCTGATCTGCTGCATGTGCCAAGGCAGAGCCTTTCACATCCTTTGAATCCTTGTCTTTGGATTTCTTTCCTTGTGGTTTCCATCCTTTAGGAGCTTGTCCAGCCTTTCCACCACCATCCTCCCAGCAATCGCCACTCTTGTGTCCAGTCCATCTGCAGTTGTGACAGGTACCAAGAAACTTCTGATGTGGTTCCTTTCTGTGCTTAGATTCATCTGCTTCAAAAGTGGTGTCCTCCGATGAGCCTTTGCCTTTGAACTTGCCAGTGTCCTGCAGGGTAAGTCTATCATACTCTTCCAAGACAATGTCCATCAAGTCATCAGGGGTAATGGTTTTCTGTTGCAGACACATGGTGGATGAAAGTGATGCTAGGCCAGGGTTATAGGAACAAGAAAGTGATGCATATATAATGTTAAAGAGATCATCATCAGACACCAGTTGTCTGATCGATGTGAGCTCTTCATGCAATGCAATAATTTTGTCTATATGTGCATGCACATCACCACCTTCCTTCAGCTTCAGCTCGCCCAATTTTTGGTGCATTTCTGCACCAACTATGATAGAGTGCTGCTTGAAGAGGGTGCTTAGTGTTGTGAAGTACTTGAAAGCACTTTTCTTGTTAACCAGGCGAATGAAGAGGAGTTAGGAAGTGTAGTGGCGATTATATGCTGGACTTTTGCATCCTTCTCGGTCCTTGTCATCAGGTTCTTGGTGTATTCTGCAACCGCTTTCACCTCACCCAGAGTTTTCACAATCCACCTGCTCAGCTGTCTGACAGCTGGGTCTATGGGTTTAGGTATCATGTCATGAAGGTACCTGCTAAGTTCTCAACTGGCCATGACAACCTAGAGTCAGACCTTCCAAGTGGCCCACTCCTTACCAGATGTATCAAGCTTGAGTAGCTTGATCTCCTTGGATGATGTAGTACTCATTACAGTGAATATATGTGCATCATTTATGAGTTTTTCTTGCGATTAGAGCATGGGGCTCATAACCTGTAAAAGTACACTCAGTACTGGATAGAGTCAGTGACTAGTGTATTCCACACCTGTAGCAGTACACTGTAATATATGAGTACAAGATGTGAAGTAGCAATAGATGGATCTCACCTCAGTACTGAATAGAGTCAGTGACTGAGGTGTATGCAGAGTTGCATCGAGACGAAGATTATCTATGTGATTATGTAATACAGATCTAACCGAGTCTGTTTGTACTATAGTCCACATGAAAATAATACAACAATAAACTCTTAGAATTCTGCTTGTATTCTTTAGTTCAAATATTAACTTAGATTTGACTCCCTTTTCTTAAGTCTTGAAGACTCTCCTCCAATCCAACTTGACTTCACTGTCTAACAGTGTTAAGTCTTACCTCCAACCTCCAACCCTCTAAATCTGGAACTGACTCTGACAAGGGCATAGCAGATACGCTGACATCAAGGTCCTACATGCCTCAACTAACTCCGGAG
>JBBPNN010000938.1:0-13836 GCA_038090935.1 Hortiboletus campestris | reverse complement strand
CCCGGGCCATCACGTCTGTGCAGTCTTGTGGCTCGTCAAGCGGTCTTGCAGCCTCTCTGCAGGTTTCATCGGTCACAAACTTCCCAACCAATCTCCCAAGGTGGAGGGTTGATTTTTTGAGGTCTTTCCTGCCGATGTGTTGGTTGGGCATGCGCTCGGCGTCCGTCGCTATCTACTTTGTTCCCGATTTGGAATGTAACTTGGACAACAAAAGAAACAAGTGCAAATCTCATGCTACTTGGGAACTGCTGTAATTGTCACCCTTGGCAGCACTTTTTTCGAGCTCCGCCGGTCTTACAGACCCATTTCCCTCTACAAGCAAAATTGGTCTGTGAGACCATTCCTCTCGAAATTCCAACACTATAACGCATTTCTAGCGCTCCCTAACACTAGGGAGCCTTCAACAGCACAGATGAGTATAGGATATGGTCCGAAGGGAACACTCTGGTAGTTCTTTTGGACCACGTCGGTTGCTCGTCGGATGCCTCTCCTTAACTTCGGTTCTCATGTTTTCATTCCCTCCGCTCCTACAGACCACATCCGTTGCTCGCAAGATATCTTTCCAATCCCTTCCTCACATATTTTGTTCTGTTCTGTTCTGTTTTTTCTTTTTATCTTATCCCACTGACGACGGCGGCAATACATATGCACGCGCCTTGATGACAACGACACACTCACGTGCGCCCCACGACAATGACGGCGACGGCGACTGGCCTACCAACAACATCTGCAAATGGCGACAACGACACTGTCGTATGACAAGGCCTCCAGATTCGTCATCACGCACCCAACCAAGACGATGCCGACAATGGCGCAACGGCAACGACGCCATCGACCATTATGCATACTTCAAGACGACGACCGCCACATAGTTCCAAGTACATCCAACTCATTCCTCGATATTCACGCTAAGTACATCGGTGACGACGCCATGAATCCACCCTTTACACTCACCCTCCACCGTCTGACCACCACCATGATGCATCTCCGACCAAGACAATGACAACGTCATCATGTGGTTCCGTGTAAGTCCAAATTTCTCAATATTCATGTTCTCATTCACCCTTCCACATCCTCACCAATACTGTCGACGAAAGTGTCCGCCACTCGTATGACAAATTGGCCCACATACTGAAGATGCCGTGGTGTGTCGGCCGTTGCACTGGAAGAATTTTGTCGTGAAGAGAAGGTGGATAAACCAAGTGTCTGGAGACGCGCTCGTCTTCAGTGCCCATACCCGTATCCACTTGCTCTCGGCCGTCCCACCTTCGCCCCATACGCGCTTGCTTCCCTGCCCCCCTACTCGTCACTAACCACCATACCCGTTGTGCGCCGCGCGTGCTCACCGTAACCGGATGCGCACTCGCTCACACCCTCTGCTCACCACTGCATGCGCGCTTGCCTGCATGTGCACACCCTTGCCATCTCCACATTCCCCTCGCATTGCGCATGCGCTTGCCCGCCCTGCCCCTGCTCATCACAACTCGCATCAAAACGCATTGGGCAGTCATCGTGCCCGTTGTGCGCCACCTGCGCTTACCCGTGCCTCCATATACCACGCTCGACATCCCTCGTGTCACGCGCACAGCTCGCCCGCCCTGCCTCCGCTTGTTACCACCGCATCAAAACGTGTCGGGGGGCCACGAGTACGTGGCTCTGTGCGAGCCGGGGTTTATCTCGTTTGGTGGTGGGTGCGTGTGTTCCCCCCCCCACTTCATTCCCATTGTTTTTGGGGCGATGGGACTCACTCGAGACGACGATCCAGGGACGGACATTATGGACTCTACCTCGACGCGTCCCTCTTGGACGGCTCATCGGCGGCTACTCTTTGGAGTGTGGATGCAAACCCTTCACCCATCCATCAACACTGACAAGCTTTTTTAGAGATTTGCCTTGTCTATATCAAGTATCGTCTTCTCCTTGCAAACCCTATCCCTATTTCGCTCACTTGCTGAATTTCCAACTCCCTGTCTACACAGACCCGCGAACCGTGCGGTTCCTTATGCACCCATCCTATTAGCTCCGTCTTGAAGCACGCTCTGTATCAGTTGACTGCTTCTACGTCTCCCTTTCCCGAAACCGCCCTCTTCCAGATTGCGGCAAACGGTGTCACCTCGAACAAACTCGTGATAGCAAAGCCAGCGAGGACCTCAGATGCTACCAATGGGTACATCGATCCCTCCATGCTGGCTTCGTGTGTCTCACAAGCGGTTTCCAAAGGATGGAGTCAGTTCTCACATGCATGATATCCCTGATAGTCTTGGAGTGCTGACCAGGAACGACTCGTATAGATGCTGGTGTGACAGTGTGGTAATTCCATTTATGTCTGCCTCGGAGCGAGTTCAGACGACATGTTCGTTCGACAGTACTCTGATGCCACCTCTTCGTGGATTACTACCGTCCATGGAAACACAAAGCCAGTGTCTGATTCTTCATCTCTCACGAGTAACAGAACATCCAGCAGCGGTGACTGCGCTGGCGTCTCTGCATAGATGAGCAGTGTTGCAGTAAGTCCTGCGCAGCTACATCAATGACGCCCTGTACTCATTACACTCTATTTTAGTACTCGAGTGGTAGCAAGGTCACCTACAAGTGAGTGTTTGTAGCTTTTGCCAGAGCATTTGGGTTGTTCCGCTATTGAATACCTATCAAGTGATGATCTCTTCACCACAAACCGATGGGGCCAGAATGAGACACCAGGAGGTAAGCACTTCTCTTTTCCTCTGTTGGAAGACCAAGGGATGATGATGTCGTGTACGAAATGCCCCTCTGGTGGCTGGAACAACAGCGGTCTATGCACTTAGACCAAACTCAACTTGTATCCCTCGGGACAGCATGATGATCTTGCAATATCCATGAAATTCAAGTGCCACAAAATTACCCTGAGCTCTTGGTCTTAAGGGATTTATTAAAGTCAAGATAATGTGATGTAGGAACATGTGATGTAGGAACAGTCATGACAAACGTATGCCTTCGATCCCTGGGGGATTTGGAGGTTGGAATAAGTGTAATCAATGGTTGGATGCACCATCTTGAGTGATCTGAATCGGCGGCACAGCATCGCGGGGGTCGTAGTCATAATCCTGATAAATCAGTCCCAGACACAAGAAAGCACCCCAGTAAGGGGGAAAGAACGATGCGACAGAGAAGTGGGGCAATGGACAATGCGGGTGCACGAAGCAGTCAAGGCGCTGAGTTTAACCAAGCTGATGTCACAGTACACCGCCGTGGCTATATTATGCAGTGGAGCACGTACAAGTTAAGAGCTCAGAATGAGCAGCTTCTTGTCTTGAGATGTGATCATTATTCTCATCGAGCTTGAGACTCGGACCACCCATCCTTGAGGAGCGCACCCCTGAGCTTGTCGAGGGCCCAAGCCCACTCGGTGGAGAGCATGTACATGCGTCTCAGCGCGGGGTGCTGCGCCCTGATCTCGTGGAGCCGCGCGACGAGCTGCACGGTGGTGGGGGTTCCCCCCACACGTCCTCTTTGGGCATTTGGGTTTCTTGTCCGCCGTCGTCCTTGTCCCTGTCTTGGCCAGTCGCTCCCTCCCCTAAGGGAACATGGTCGTGGTATCTCCCGTCTTCGCCATCGTCCTTGTGTTCATCACGGTCCCGGAGCACCTCCTCCACTACACGTCCTTCCTCTTCTTCTTCATCGTTCCCGTCCTCCCCCTCTCCATCCGCCTTCTCCCCTTCTTCCCCCTCCTCTCCATGACTTGACGACTCCGAACGCTGCTTCCAAATCGCTGCCCGACTTGTCTCAGGCGGTGAATACTCCGACCCCTCCCCATCCTCTGATGCTGCCACGTATCTCAATCGCATCTTTCCATCCCCACTACCCTGCCCTTCCTTCCCGTCTTTGCGCCCCATGCCAGTGCTCCCTCCGCGCCGCACTCCACCCCTCAACCGCCCCCTCACCCTCCTCTCGATCTCCCGTTCTCCAAATCCCTCCGCAGCCTCCCTCATCCCCCTCAACACCTCATCTTCCTCCCTCAAACTCCTCACGCGCTTATAAACACCCTCCACCACACCCAGTGCCAACCCATGGTTGGCGGACATGTGCGCAAGGATCGACGCGAGGCCGTGCGTGGCCGTCAAGTGCAGGTCGGAAGAATGGGCACGAGAGAGGTGGAGGAAGATGCAGTACCATTCACGTGAGGGGCAGAACCGTGGGTGCTAGTGGACCGTGCTGGGGGAGGCATCAACATAAAGCGCGGCGTCGACGTCTGCGCACGTCCATCCCCGTACACTGGCGCAGGCGCAGCCCATCCAAACAACGAACCCGACCCCGACCCCGACCCCAATGCCGATGCTGATGCCGATCTCGTCCCTTGGGGCTCGCCAAATGCCCAGGGAGTCGCGTGGGCAAATGCAGGCAGAGACCAACGCGGTGGCCGCGTGGGGCCCGACGCACCCACCGAGGAATCCGAGTGCGAGCGCGTGGACATGGATGAGTGAGAGAGCGCGACGAGGTCGACGCTGGGCACCCGGTCATGTTCACGTTTGAGTTTGCGTCCATTCTCGTTCCCATTTCCATCGCTGTTTTCGCGTCCATGACCAATGGTTTGTCGTCGGATGCAGCTCAGTGCAGGATGACGCGCTGCTCTTGTCCGTGATGGTGGTCATGGCTGTGGTCAGGGAGGTGAATGGCGGGTCTCCTCAGCTGGAGGCTCAGGCCAGAAAGGACACAGCGTCGAGGCACAAGGCATTGGGAATTTGAATCCTTTGGAAAGAGGTTTCGGGATAATACTAGGGATCTGAGTTGGTGGTGGTGCAGTAGTTACAACACGCTTGACCGGGGAGGCGCCATTCTGGACCATGTCCGCTTGTCGCTCGCTCTCCACTTCAGGAGCCACACCATGACGCACCTGGCCTGAAATTTGTGCTACGCTCTCCTGAGGAACCTCAGGCCGGAGTGGGTGCTGACTGAATGCGTGATGTACGTTGACTCTGGCGTCTGGTCCATCCGCGCGCCTTTGCTTGGCAGGGTGACCACGGGCAGGAGGCCATTGCACCTTGTCCTCCACCACCATCAACTCTTCTTCTTCAGCCCCCCTTTCGTCTCTGCGAAGGAGCGCACACGGCACATGTCCCTCTCGATCGGCCAAAACTTGGCCCCGGAGCGAGTCCACGAGGCGCGGCGGCGCACGCGGGTATATAGCAGGAGCGGCAGGACTAGGTGTGGATGGAGCTGGTCGACTCTGATGCGTGACCCCCAACAGGGACACCAGGAGCAGCATCCCTCCCGGGCGACGATAGTCCAGAAACAAACACGTCCGACGGAGTGCGAAGTCGCACTTTGATATGCTTCACAGGACGAGGCGAGCTGCGAGGCTCAGGGTTGCCGTCTGTCGGGGGTGTGGCTGGTCGATCGGGCAACGAGGATGAGATTTCGAGCACACTGCGTGGTGTTGCGAGGGCTGTGAGATCGGGGGTGGGCTTCTCGATCCCATTCGCATTGGAGCGTCGTGAAGGGGTGGCGGGTGGAGTGCGACATACATTTGCGGGTTCAGGTTCAGGTTCGCGCAGAGGACTCGCATCTGGAGGTTGCGACGGCATTTCAGTGGGTTCGCGAGGGGATTTGGGTATCGGTTTCGACGTTGGTTTTGCTCCCGACGCGCTCGCTCTTTCGGGTTGCGTAGCTGCACGCGTCTCACTAAAGGGAATAGTCAGGCCGACGTCATCGTCCCACAAAAATGTGCACATACCTACTAGAAGACTCTTCCTCTTCTGCCATTTTGAGCTTGACGCGTTTCGCTCTCGATCTGAGCACCTCGATCGATGTCGGACCGGCAGTCCTCTTCCGCTTGTCCCCAGACTTGATGTCGTGTTTCCACTGATATTTGAGGATGCGCGCATCAAGGAGGTCCGAATGCTTGACATAACGTTCGCGCCAGGACTGCCACATGTGGTGCGCCGACCACGGCCATAGTCCGTCTTCCTACACGAGCGATCAGGCCGAGAAACAATAATGGGACGAGGGTGCAACGTACGTTGGCAGCCAAGCACTGGAAAATTTTGTTACCGCTGCGACCCTCTTTGGACGGACAGTAGACCGCGAGGTACTTTACTAGAAAGTCGTCGTGTTTTTTTGGAGAACTCGACACGGACGCTGGACGTTTGGATGAGTATGGCGCTATGAAATAAGCGGGGAATTCGCGAGGGAGGCAGTGTGCAAGGCAGTATGCGTCGCAGGCGGTCGTGTCGTTGGCGAGCGGGCGGGGGTCGAAGCGGTCGGGGAGGGACGGGTGTTGGTTGATGCCCATGTAGTCGGCGCCCCATTTGGCGAGGTTGGGCAGTGGCGGACAAAGTCGCCGCGATGGAGGTGAACGGCGACAAGGGCGGGCAAGGTGGCGGCGATGTCAGAGGAAAAGATGGCTTTGGCGGAGCGGGGTTGGAGGGGGCAAAGTTGCGGGCGACGGCTGCTTGGACGAGGGGGGACCATACAAAGTCGGCGAGGATGGGGGAGGCGGCAAGGGGGTCGAAGAGGGAGAGGATGCGTGGGCTGCCAAAGAGGCTGGGTGGGGTGGGTGAGTGTGGGACAGGCGGAATGGAGGGGGCTTATAAGCGATCAAAGAGGTCGTGGCCCGGCGAAGAGTCGACCTCGATGCATTGTGCGTCGATGCCAGCAAGTTGGGACTGCCACCAGTCTATGAGGACGGCGCCGTCCGCGTCGCGTGAGGCGTCCTCGGAGGTGAGGAGGTACAGGGTGGTGTCAGGGGTGGCGCAGACGTGGTCATAGAATTCAGCGCTGACGGCGAGGGGGGACGGGTCGGGCATGGGGCCGCCTGCAGTTGGGCCGGATATGATAGCGTTGATGGGTATGCGTGTCGGACGGAGGGCAAGGCCATGGAGCGACCACGAGAGGGGTGTGTGTGACCAGGTGTAGTCCCCAAAGACAAAGGAGACGTTGGAGACGTAGGCGAGGTAGGACATGAGCAGGCCGGCGGGGTGGTGAGCACGAGGGGGCGGGGAGGAGAGGGACACAACATGGTATTACTCCAGGATCGCCACGCCATATACGCTCAAACAAAAAGCACATTGGATCGGACTTTTCCGTTGAATGCGTGCCCCTCGTGGCCGCGGTTTCAACCGTAACACAAGAACGTCTGGGAATCTCAACGACGACCCTAAGAACCGATTAACTAGTACCCAAACTTCCTACATTGAAATTGATCTCAAAACAACGCCGACCATAGTCGATCCAACACCAAAGATGCAACAAGTACTAAGGTATAACCTGTCAGTTGTGTCTGAGATGCGTGCAAGATAAAACTCACACGGCGGAGCTCCACTCTCTTCTTCTCTACCTCTTCTTCTTGTGACCTGTCCAGCGCGATTTCCAATGGAATGGATGGGAAGATTTCCACCCTCACCGGCCACCTCCCTTCAAAATTGCCGACCAGCGCGGTAAAGTATCTCTGGCATTTGTTGCGGCTACTGAAATACCAAATGCTCCTATCATAAAAGCGACCCACAACCCATGCTATCTGGTGTGCGCAAAGGGGGAATGGGCAAGACTGATGGATGGCAGTGGTGTTTCGCAGCACGCATTCGTGGTTACCCGAATGCCTACCAACTGATCAGCATAGGTGAGCGGCATGTGAACGAGGGACTCACATATCGAGTTCACGGGTAACAAGATGGCCCGCTCGTTATTGGAGACCCTTTATAAGTGTTGCCCATATCGCCGTTGCCGTGTAGAAGTTTCAATGAACACTCCGAGTCGTCTTCCTGAATCAATAATCCAAACTTCCTGTATTAACCCGCACGGGCTGGTTGCCAACGACAGTGTCGTCGTGACACGCTGTGTACTTATCATTTTATTGCAGTCGATCATAATCAACCAAAAACGAATTTATTGCCTGTAAATAACGCCGTACATTTTAAGAAGCAAGGGCAGAACGCACAACAAGAAACAACCATAAAAGCTTACTTAGCCTCGGTGGATGGATGATGCAATTGACGAGGTTCCACGGAAGAGCTGCGAGCGACGGGGCGAGCGGGATCACTGGCAAGGTGCATCCGTGGGTCTGGATAAGGTATGCCCGGGAAGATTGCAGGCCCGAATTGACCGGCGTCGCGAGGGAAGTCGCGAGGATGATGCGCACCATAAATAGCGCGGGGATCTCCGCGATACATATCCAGCGGATATGGCAAGTATGGGAGGGGGTATTGGTAGTGCGCGGGGTTCGGAGGAAGGGGGGCAGGAGGCGGAACGACAGGCGGATGTTGTTCGGGGCCGGGGTTACTCTCTACGAACGGGTACTGGTAATGCGCAGGGTTCAGAGCAAGGGGGGCAGCAGGCGGAATGGCAGGTGGATGTTGTTCAGCGCTGGAGTTTTCCTTTGCACATGGTGACAACACGAAAGGGGGTGGGTTGCTTGAGGCTGTCGACGATGCAATCAGCTCCTCCTCGCCATGAGTTTTGAGGATTGGTGCCAACGGGACGTGTCGCTTTGGAGAAGGAGAGGGCGGCTCGATGTCTATAAGACTGCGCCGGGAATCTGTGAATGGATCATCAACTGTCATGTAGATTAGCGAACAACTCTCTGAGAAAAAATCATGGAGACTTACCATGTGCGTCAGGCATCCGCGGCTGAAGGGCGGGCTTTTTAGAGATGTGAGATGGGACAATAGCATTGGCCTTGCGCTTCCCCTCGGGCCCTGGGGCCAGATAGTCATCTTCGATTTGAAGGCCATTGGTGGTGAGTAAGGTCGTCACCGCATCATCATTCGTGGGAGGGGCTGCATCAGCTGTACATGCTTCATCGTCACTCGAGTCAACTGGAACATACTTAGATTTCCCCTTGTTCAGCTTCGTCACCTTTAAAGTAGCCGGTTTCGCCTTTGACTTCTTGGCGGGCTTGACAACAGCACTCGTGTCTTCCTCACTGCTAAGAGTAATGGCATCGTCAGCAGTGCCCTTCGACATATACATCTTGCATGGTTTGATGCGGGTCCTAGCGTTATTTGGAGGAAGACAGGCGGGTCCCTCGAAATCTACAGCCCCATCGTAGTACACACGTTGTGCATTTGCGTCCTGACTGTCCGCTTGAGGAGGTGCGCCAATGATGATTGGGGACTCAGACTCCTGTAATGCTTCTGATAAAAGATATCAGCATCCGAGAGTGAGAGGATGGGAATATTACTTACTCCGTTGCAATTTCCCTTCAACTTTCACAATGGAGATCTCATTGTTTTCCAAGGAATGATAGATCTCGCGCCGCTCGTGAACCTTGAGAGCAGTTATACCCTTAGCCCTTGAGTGCTGTGTCCGCAACTGTCCGGGCATTAGGGCAGAGGCTGGCCATCCATGCATCACGAGTCCTTGATCCCCGAGGATCTGAACCAACGAAGCCCAAGGGAAATTGCTGCGCTTGATCCTTGACACATCTCCACCTGCTGTCTCTGTGGTGCCTGGTTAGATGTAATCGGGAAACATAGCCCACTACTCACCCATCAACCGTAATATGCCATCCTTGATATAATTCAACACGTCGTCGGATGACGTGGCAGTGTCGCTCTTCTCATTGGCAACCTCATCTGTTTCAGTACGTGCTGCAACGAGGATCTCCCCTGCTTCCTTCGAGTGCCCTAGTATCCCGCCTACTTCCTTAGGTTGTGCATCATCGAAGGCGTCACTGACAATCTCCAAGGAAACATTGTTGCTGGAAGTTGGTTAGACAATTTAAAGAAGGTCAACGAACGGAACCTACTAGACATGTGATTTTAGGTGCCCGATGATAGCATCCTTGTCAGCGCAGCAGCGAGTCTCGAAAAACTGGAATAATATTAGCTGCGAGCCTCTCGTAGTGTCCTTGACTTACACTGTTTGCTGCACCGGTTGTGTGTACGAAAGCAAGCGATACATCCTCATTGATGGTGTTGCCACACATCACTAAAGCCGCCTCGAATCCATACTTGGCCGCCACGGCATCAAGCTAGGGAGAAGGTCAGCGTAGTTCACATCAGAGGGTTGGGACTTACCAGGCTCGTTGTCTGCCTGCGGATTTTGTTGAACGTTTGCGTGCATTGTGAAACCATGGTAGAGGAAGACTCGGAGAGCTCCAACATGCTGTGGATCTCTAGAATCTCTTGCCAATTATCCTTGTTGGCTTCCTTAAATCCTGTATAAAGCCTGCCGTGCAATGAGGGAGTGACTGTATGATATGAGATTATAGAATACTATGCGATATCTTGGAGATGGGAAACTTATGTGGTGCGTCCATAGGAACACCCTCACGAAGGTGTTCTTCCTTCTCATGCTTTGCCAGGTACGAGGGCCAAAGATTCCAGTGGTTCGTAGCAGTGATCACCCGACCGCGGCTCTTATTCCAACTGTCCAAGACTTGTTGTACTGAGCACGAGGTCTCGCCGACTGCCTTCATGAGGATCCTGTCGAGTTCATTGTAACAAGCTGCAAGGATTGAGTTGATACGAGCAGTCCGCTGGCCAGATGTAGGAGTGGATGGTGTGGATCGATTAGCTTCAGGAGCATCGCCAGTCGGACTGTGTGGAGTTGGAACATTTGCAGTTGGGGCGCCCGCAATTGGGATGTCAAGAGATTGAGATGGGGGTGGAGCGTCCTCATTATCGACCTCATCGGTCGACTCGAGATCCAGAGTGAGTGCGGTAGACAGAGCAAGAAGAACAGGATTGATTTGCACCTCGGCGATGCGTGATGGCCCTGCGGTGGTCTGATTGGCTCGGGGGAGAACTTCAGGGGAAGCACACATTGGATCGACAACAGAACTAGAAGCCGATGCATCTAATTGTTCGGTGGATGGCGGAGTCGTAGAGAGGGATGAAGCCGTTGTTGGACTAGAAACCGGACGCAATAGGCCGGCCAAAGGTGCCTCAGAGGGAGGTGAGGTGACCTCTGGACTTGCAACGGGAGACAAGGCGATGGCATCGGATTGATCGGTGGAGGGTTTCGCAGAGGGAGGTTCGGCAGCAACCTCCTTCGCTTCCATCAGAGCCCTCTGTTGCCCTGCTTGGTGAACGAATCCGGCAGCGCATATGGTTGGCTTGATTCGGCGGCGGCGAGGAGTCTCCGTTGGTAGTGGCAAATTTCCCTCATGAGAAGGAGTGACTGGACAAGCGTCTGGAGGGGCCAGTGGCGTACCTGAAGTACCTCTAGCTTTGCGCGCCATATCTGACTGAATGTTAGTGATGGTGAGAACAAACGACGCAATGAAGACTCACCGAAATCCAACGACTGGGTCAGAGTAACGGAACCGTGCGAGAGTCCACAGAGAAGGCGGAGGAGGGCGACAAGAAGGGATGCAAGACTACGTTCAGGACTCCTTTGACAGTTATAATACAACTGGGCGATACCGATGGCCGGACTCTTCAAGAGCGCGGAGCAAAGTGCATCCCGACTTCTTGGACAGTTTGGGTTGTATTCGGTGAAGGGATCGATACTAGTATCAATCTCCGTCACCATGACAAAGTCGGAACAGGCCTACAATGACAGGCAGGAAAGTCGAAGAGCACGTTCAAGCAAATAGATCCCAACCGGCCGACACTGGCGGATGAAAACCCCGTAAGTCCAAGGCATTTTTTTAGCATAGAAGGCGACGAAGAAAGGTTTGAATAGCGTACTGAATTCCAAGAACTACAACCGAACTTGAGATGGACTCGGAAATCGGACAAGTGGAGCGAGCATTCGATCTCAGAGTCTGCCAATAGGGTGAAGTCTAGATCCACGTGTTCGATTTCGGGTGCAGATCCCAGATTTCCTGACCTGACTCGGACATAGAAATGAGGTTGGTGTTTGGGTGTCGTTATACGCTCCACGCCTACTACCATGCTCAAGCGCTCGATGTGATGGGTGATTCGGAATGTACTTACGTTACTTTAAATTTTTTGATTTGCGTTGCACAAGGGCGTTTGCCACAGAGAGAAGTGCTTCGGCCGAAAATGTTTCTTTCTTAGACAATGTGCAAATCAATGATTCGGAAGGGAAAATCAACTCGAGAATGATTTCCATTAAGCCCAACTGAGTCGAATGTAAATTTGAGTTCAATCCATCCCAAACGGATCGATTCTACAATGTTTCGGATGAAAATTGACACATATCATACGACGTATACGTACAACCTATTGTAATGACAACCGTGACACCGCACGTTGACAAGAGCAGAGGAGCGGGTGGAAGCGCGAAGTGCTAATCGGTCCCGGACGGAAGCTGAACCTGCCGGACAGCCTAGTGTGAGCTGCGAGGACAGATGGGATAGCCTCACAGTCAGGTCTGGCACGCGGAGCGGGGGCTTACGTCCTCGAAATCCTTGGGGGTGCTGCAAAGCGCCGAGATGCAAGATCGTGGGCTGAGGACGCGAAAAAACGACAGGGCGAGAGGGCAGGTGAGAGCGGTGAGGCGAAGGGAAACATGCAGAAAGAAAGAAAAGAGTGAGCCGCACTCGGAAAAAGTGATAGGGCTCGAGGGCAGGTGAGAGCGGTGAGGCAAAGGGAGGTAGGGAGAAAGAAAGCAAAGAGCGAGCCACGCTCGTGCCACATTGCGCCGCGACTCACCTGATGCGTGAAGGACTTGTACGCCTGAATGGTGTTGCATAGAGTCGGCGGTCACCAGCACAGGTCACCGGTGGAGTCCCCCGGATGTCCTCGAATACCACTGACAAGGTTCCTATTTGCTTCGTTGCTTTGCCATCCTGACGTGCCACTTTGTACGAACCCGGGGCCACTTCTGAGTCGGAAGCACTGCACGTGACAACCTCCTGCCACGCCGGCCGCTTCGTCTTCGCAAACCTAATAACGTACCTTGTGGTGAAGTCTCCACGAGGATTGCGTGCCACAATGAATTATTGCAACACCACAGATGTGGCGGCGGCCCCCGAATCCATATGAGTCAGTAAGTGGATCCCCGAGGAGGTTCAGTCATTGATAATGTGGCTCGCCCTTTTCCTGTTCAATGGGACTCTAACCCTTCCTATGTTCTGGGAAGATTGCCAAATCACCGTTGTCACAACTCATGCTCTTGATGCATTTAAGGGTCTCTGAGTCTCCCTCGCCTGGCCAGTATCATTCCAATTGCTCGCTATTCGTAATTATCGACTTTCATAGCATGACTGGCACAAACTTTAGCCCCAATCTCTATGATGACGTGCCCGATTCAAGTTTGGTGTTAGTGGCCGATACCATGGAAGGTTTGTGGTTCACTATATGTCAATATTTTGGCTGATGCTGCTACCCTCAAGTCCTTACCAGGCTTCTCCAGGGCACGGTGTTGTTTGAGGAACGCGCAGCAACGATCATCAAAGTAGTCCGTGCTATCGCCACAGATGACGGCCCAACTCCTAGTAAGTTCATGAGTTGTATTTCCATTCCATATCCTCATTGCATACAGATACGTCCACCTCTAACACCCAGCCCCTCACTTCTACCAGTCAAAAGGCTGCTGCTGTACAGCCAGCTCAAATGCCGACCTCTGCGGACATCATGGGCCGTTCTATCACCATGGATGCTCCGAGTCGCCGTACCCCAAGTAAGTTCATAAACTGAAATTCCACGCCACTCTCTCCTCATGGCATGGCATAGATCCGTCTATCACCGTCTTCAGGCCCTCTGCCGGCGTCAAAATGGCTGCTGCACAGCCAGCTTGCATGCCGACCAATGCAGACATCAAAACCTCGCCCAAATCCAGAGCTATGGTAATCCCCTCTGGGCACTATGTTGCCACACACCGCGGCCATCGCTTTCTTTTGCCATCCCGAGATGAAGCTGAACCATTCTATTTGATCACCTCGGGCAAAATGGTCGGTGTGATCTCCAAATGGTAAGCAAACTACTCCCTGGTGCTACGACATCTAAT
>JBBPNN010000937.1:0-13849 GCA_038090935.1 Hortiboletus campestris | reverse complement strand
TCAAGGCAAAAGGGGCTCATACCAAGTACTAAATACCTAAATTATGTAAAGTCAAAAAACTGTCCGAATGAGTTATCATTTTGAAATGGTTGCCATTTCATCAGGTCTCAACCAATTGCCTTGATTCGTGATGCTATAGACAGCCAATGGCAAGTCCTTTATTTTATACACTAACATAATGACAGTCCAGGTTAGGGTTGTTGCAGGATATCAGCTTTAGCTGAAAATGTACAAACATGCGGACAGTTTTTTGAGCCACTGTATGACTCCCTGGAATCCTCTATCGATCCACCATCCTATCATACTTCACCACTTCGACCTGCTGTAAAACAGTATCAACCTGAAACAGGTCATCGAAGTTCTATTTCAGATCGCCATCAACATAAGCATTATATGTATGGTTACAGATTTGCCTCCTGAAGAGGAGAGACAAGGATCTTTGGATCTCTTACCCCAAACCTGGCTACCTCCCCATCAACATGTTGACGAGACCTTACCTTAGTTTAGATCACAACCTCATCAGCATCACCCTACTAGGGATGAACGATCTATGTTTAGACCCATTGCTGAACAGAGACGATTTTCTCGCATTCCCATGCCCAGAATGCTTCCTGACAACACACATGGGGATAGACCAGCTATTCAGATCAAGAGAAATATGTCACGAGGCCTTGATACTATCCAGGAGGAGCCAACCAACGCGATGGATGTCACTCCGACCAACGAAGAGGAAGATCTTGGACAAATGTATAGTTCCAAGTGGATGAGACAGATTTTTAACATGGCTGTTGAATCAGGTTCTATTCCTAAACAATATCAAGACGTTCTAAAACTCTCTAAACAGGAATAGAACTTGTGGATAATTGCAATGCAGGAGGAGATTAAGTCCCTCTCTGATTGCAAGGTTTGGACTTTGGTAGACCTACCTAAGGGTTGTAAACCCGTCAAAGGAAGATGGGTATTTGCTGTAAAATCTGATGGTCGCAAGAAAGCTAGATTCATTGCAAAAGGATTTATGCAAGTCTTCAGAATAGACTATGAA
Organism: Hortiboletus campestris; assembly: GCA_038090935.1. Lineage (NCBI taxonomy): Eukaryota > Fungi > Basidiomycota > Agaricomycetes > Boletales > Boletaceae > Hortiboletus > Hortiboletus campestris. The sequence goes on along the minus strand of JBBPNN010000937.1, from coordinate 12,807 downwards.
GAAACCTTCCAACTTCTTATTGCACTAGCCACACTTCACAATTGGGAACTTGAAGCCCTACATAGATGTTAAGACTGCCTTTCTTTTTGGCAAGCTGGATGAAGAAATTTACTTGGATCAACTCAAAGGTTTTGTAGTAAAGGGTCAGGAGAACAAAGTTTGTCACTTGAGGAAAGTGATATACGGTTTAAAGCAAGCTGCCCTTCAATGGAACAAGCAGCTTCACCGTTCTCTCCTGGAGATGGGATTCTTCAGATGCAAATCTGACCCAGGAACATATTTCAAGATCATTGGTGAGGATTTGATCGTCTTACTCATTTTGTTATGCTAAGCATAGAACCTAGCTTAATTGGCGAGAGTCACATGACGAACAACGAGAGAGCAACTAGTCTTCTGAAGGCAGCGTTGACTTCAGAGTTAATCAAAGAGTCTACTATGCTTGATAGGCGTAGAGACTATGAGAAGAGTCTCGACAAGTAGATCACAATCTACAGGCGGATTGGGCTAGATACTACACTTGTATTGCGTAGAACTAACTGGGGAAATTACAAGTACACTGGGCATTTATATACTGTGAGTGGACCCTAAATAAGGAGTCCAAAAGGGGAAATGGAATAGCAGAATACCGTTCTAAAAGGGGATATGTCTGTAAGGAGAATGGAGTCAAGGGGAACTTCAGAAGGGAACAGAAGCGGAACAAAAGGAAGACATACTGCAGACTGCGGAAAGGATCAGGAGTTCCAGATGGAAAGGAAGAGCAGAAGAAGAACGGAACTCCATCTATGGATCAAAGGAATCAGAAGAAAGATCGAAGAAATGGAGGAAATCGGAAGAGGAGTCCTTGGGTTCCCACGCAGTAATCCATGAGGCGAACTCATGTTCCTCGGCCTTGGACATCCAGGGGATTTCTGTAACACATTTACATTGACAATGCTTTATTCATGGGTAGTAACAAGACACAAGTCCTTGCTCATACATCTCAGTTTATGAAATGCTGGGAATCAAGGGATCTTGGTCAAGCAACTGAGTACTTAGGTATGAGGATTACTAGAGATCACAAGAAGCAAGTGATTACTCTAGACCAAACCTGCTATGCGGAGAAAGTCATACAATGATTTGGTCAAGAGAATTGCAAGCCAGTCTCTCTACCTCTTCCTACTGGATATAATCCAAGACCCAACTCTAACCAAGATCAGTTGAATCCTACTCTTCGCAGTTGCTATCAGTTGGTCATTGGATCACTGTTATACATCATGCTGGATACTTGACCAGACATAGCCTTTGCAGTTATCAAGATGTCTCAGTTCTCTTCCAATCCTAGGGAAGAACATTTGCAAAAGGTGCTCTATATTGTGTGCTACTTATCATCCTTTCAGGATCTTTGCATCTCATACTCTGGACATGGCATCGGGATAACCCGATTACACAGGGGCAAGAAGGGTAATGATATCAGTGGGAGATACACACTGATAGGTTGATGGTTGGTAACAAAGAAATATCTCAAGTGTGAAACATGTAGAGAGATCTCTTCAGAGAATGAGGATAGTGGGTGGATCAGACAGTGTCCTCAGAGGATCTGAGTGAGAGGATGGAGCGAAGGACGAAAGTAAATATTATCGTTATTCATTATTGAGACAGGCTTAAGGCCATGTCTTTTATAGTGTTCAGTGATGAAACACTGAAGTACATGATACATGTTTCAGAGATGAAATGTGTAAGAGATAAAGGGATAAAACACGTACATATCAGAGATGAAACATGTAGCAGAATGTGAAATGTATAGTAAAACGTGTATCACATCTCATGACAGAATGATGTCATGGTCTAGACCAAGGATAAGAGAAACTTATCTAATAATGGTGAGTAATATGGATAGTGTAAAGATGAGGTCATAGACCGCTCTAGAATCTGGCATCAGGAATTGAATATTAAAATATGAAATACCAGAATTCTCAACACATGGTGACCAAAATGGCTTATGTGCTTATTCTGATACAGATTGGGCTGGAGATGTTGAGACATCACGCTCCACTACTGGTTATGCCATTTTCTTAGGAAATAGCATTGTATCATGGCTATCTAGGCGACAACAACGAGTTACACTTTCTACACTTTCTTCCACCAAAGCGGAATATTGTGGCATGACCAAGGTTGCCAAACAACTTTGCTGAATATGTAATGTCTATGAAGAATTATGTTTCAAGATAGGTCCACTACCACTTTGTGTTGACAACCAAGGTGCTATGTTCCTCGCTTCAAATCCTGCTCAAGAAGGTCATACAAAACATGTTCGCATGACTGACCACTACATTCATGAAAGTGTAGAGTTTGAAGAAGTCAAACTTTACTACGTGCCTACCAATCAGCAGTTCGCTGATATCTTCATGAAGAATCTAGGCAAGCAGAAGTTTGAAGATGGAAGAAAGGCTCTTCAACTTTTTCCCTTTCAATTGTAACATGATCAGTGAGGAGGAGTGTTGAGAATTCTGATATTTTATATTTTAATATTCAATTCCTGATACCAGATTCTAGAGCAGTCTATGACCTCATCTTTACACTATTCATATTACTCACCATTATTAGATAAGCTACCCTTATCTTTGATCTAGACTATGGCATCATCATGTCATAAGATGTGATACATGTTTCACTATATGTTTCACATTCTGTTACATGTTTCATCTCTGATATGTGTTTTATCCCTTTATCTCTTACATATTTTATCCCTTTATCTCTTACATATATGTTTCATCACTGAACACTATAAAAGACATGGCCTTAAGCCTGTCTCAATAACAAATAATGATAACATTTACTTTTGTCCTTCACTCCATCCTCTCACTCAGATCCTCTGAGGATAACTATCCACTATCCTCATTCTCTGAAGATATCTCTCTATGTGTTTCACACTTGAGATATTTCTTTGTTACCAACCATTAACCTATCAGTGTGTATCTCCCACTGATATCATTACCCTTCTTGCCCCTGTGTAATCGGGTTATCCCAATAGACAGCGGTTCTTACACACTTGCTTCAAATCCTTTATGCATACAGTAATGAGACTATCCAAGCACTCAACAAACAGCATGTAGCTACTTTTTTGGTTTGGCATGGCAAAAGGAAATGACCATTCAAGTTGCAGGTATTGTGAGGTGTCCGCTTTCAGACATAATACAATCCACAAATTCAGTGACAATGTGTTAGCATGGACAAAGCTTGCTGTGTGTGACTTTGAAGATCTGCTTCAGGTGTATTTCATGTTTCTAGTTATTGTATCAATCAATTGAACTTGTCTAGTGTTCTATCCCAGTATTTGAGTGTCTCCTTCCAGAGCCATTCAACACTGTAATCCTTGATCTACTCTTTGAATTAGTAATGTGGCATTCATTTAGCAAGCTGCACCTGCATACAGAGACCACCCTCAACAACTTTGATAACTGTACAACATGGCTTGGGAAAACCCTCCACACATTCCACTGGGATGTATGTATGTTCTAAATTTCGCACATTTGATCTACCATGAGAGTCAGCTGCTCACACTCATCATCGGAGTACCAGAAAGGGCAAACAAATGCAAAACAACAATGGAAGTGAGGGCAGTGCTCCAAAGCAGAGAACCTTCAATATGTTGACCTACAAGCTTCATGCACTTGGTGACTATGTCAGAACTATCTGGCTCTTTGGGACAACAGATAATTACTCAACACAGATGGTGCATACAGTTGCTTGTGTCCATGATTACTCAAATTTACCTATGATTAATAAATCTATGATATCAGGGAGAACTTGAACACTACCGTGTCAAATTATTCTATGCATGCATGAACAAGATCAAGTTTGCAAAAGGTATTACAAAGCAACATAACAGAGAACAGTTGCTTTGTAGATTGCAAGACATCAAGGCACATCCAGCCAGTACTCCCTTGATGAGCTCGAAAGACTCATCAGACTCTGATGACACACCATTTTTACACTTTGTTGATCAAGACCCACTGCCATGTTGTTTTCCTGATGACCATTATCAAGTATCAACATCACAAAAGTATTATTGGGACATCTTGGCATGGTGTGGAAGGAATTAGAACAATTCCACAACTGATGTTTACATGAAGATGCTAGTATTTTCAATTATACAGTGAGGTGCAAAACCATTGCAATGCCTAATCCCAAACCAGGGCGCGAAGCGCCCCGCAATCACTTGTGGGAATTTTACTTTGCTTTGGTGGGAACAAATAAAGTACAAACCCTTAGCTACAACTTTGTCCCCAGGGTCATGTGATTTCGCTTACATACTGCAAAGATATATCCATTTCAAAACATCAATACCATTGCAACAGTTTTGCACCCTTTGCTCATTACATTGAAATCAAGTGTTATTTGGTTATGTTTGGTCATACAAACAAACATACACATATTAGAACCATGTCTGAGTTTAAAATAGTTCACACGCATCTTTGTTTCCAACCACAACCATCATAAGAACCATCTCTCCTACTCAAAAACAAACCATCCTCTTTATGCTTGATGCTGGCCAATCTGCTCACTCTATTGCATTCACTACTGGTCTTAATGTGTCTACCATATCCAGATTACGCTTCAAAGAGCATTCTGAGCTCCAAAAAGCTACTGGAGGTCGTCCATCCAAGCTTTCCTCTGCCAATATCTGGCATGCCATTCATCTCATCTCCTCTGGAAAGGCAGAGAATGCTGTTCAGGTGACCAAGGCACTCACCAATATAGTCAACCAGCCTCTCTCTACCTCCATAGTGTGCAGACAGTTGAGGAAGACAGGTATGAAAGCTGTGGTCAAGTCCAAACGGCCTCTTCTTTCAACCAAGCATCATAAGGCTCATCTAGATTTTGCTTATGCTCATAAAGATTGGACTCTGGAGGACTGGAAGAAGGTAGTATGGTCTGATGAGACCAAAATCAATCGCCTAGGGTCAGATGGATGCAAGTGGGTGTGGAAAAAGGCAGGGGAAGGGCTAAGTGATAGGCTGGTGGAAGGTACAGTGAAGTTTGGAGGAGGTGCTTTGATGATGTGGGGCTGTATGACTTGGCAGGGAGTTGGCTATGCTACCAAGATTGATGGTAGGATGGATGGGGACCTTTACCTTCAAATTTTGAAGAATGAACTGCTCAATTCTTTGCAGTTTTATGGTCTTGATCCTCCTGACATCATCTTCTAGCAGGACAATGACCCCAAACATACTTGCAAGAAGGTGAAGGATTGGCTTCAGGAGCAGGATTTTCATACTATGGTATGGCCTGCACAGTCTCCTTGAAACAACCCTGAAGTGTAGCTTGCTTAGGTTGCCAACAGGAAACTTGGACTCAGGAGTAGAGCGTAAAGGAGGCTTGTCAGGCCAAGAGAGTCCTTCTTGTAGCACTTAGGGGAAAGCACCAAGACTACTAGACTGGAGTTCTCTGGTGGTGGCATCGAGCCTTAAGTACCTTCTAGCGGTATGTACATGTTGTGATTGTATCTAACGATCCAGGAGCAAATGGAGAATAGGGCATAGGGTAGAAACAGAGATGAAAGACATAAGGCCAACACACGGTGTGGCAGAATGGAAGAGAAGCATAAACGTGTGGATCAAGGAATGGAAGAGAAGCGTGATTGAACACTTCTGTGAAGAGGTGAAACATAAAGTGTGAAAATGGAGAAGATAAGAAGTCTCGTGCGTGAATCAGAAGCAAGGATGAGTAAGCAGCACGAGATAAGGGTGAAGGACAAGAATTGTCTGTTGGGATACATAGAAAACGATAAGTCCAACGAACATAGGGGCATGGGAATATACTGATTGTAACACTACCCCCCTTCTAGGGATTGACTTCCAGGCAATTCAAGGGTGGAGACCTGCATTCGGTATAATTCACGTAAGGGTTAAATAGTTTCTCGAACTGGGCGAAGGTCATGGACAGTTTGCGTGGGGCACTCAGTGTTACAGAAATCCCCTGGATGTTCAAGGCCGAGGAACACGAGTTCGCCTCGTGGATTACTGCGTGGGAACACGAGGACTCCGATTCCGATTTCCTCCGTTTCTTTGATCTTCCTTCCGATTCTTTTGATCCTTAGATGGAGTTCCATTCTTCTTCTGCTCTTCTCTTTCATCCGGAACTCCTGATCCTTTGCGCAGTCCGCAGTATGTCTTCTTCTTTGTTCCGTTCTGTTCCTTTCTGTTTCTCCCCTTGACCCTCTTTCCTTTATGGACGTATCCCCTTCTAGAACAGCGCTCCGCTATTCCGTTTCCCCTTTCGGACTCCTTATTCAGGGTCCGCTCATATGTATATAAACGCCCAGTGTACTAGTACTTTTCCCCAGTTAGTTCTACGCAATACAAGTGTAGTATCTAGCCCAATCCGCTAGTAACTTGCAAGTTACTTGTTGAGACCCCCTTCTCTCTAGTCTCTACACCTACCAAGCGTCGTAGACTCTTCGATTAGTTTAGTGGGTAACGTGGTCCACAAGCTCAAACCTTCTGACTTTACCCGTCGTTCGTCACGTGACTCTCGCCGATAAAGCTAGGTCCTACGCTTAGCATAACACTCAGGTGAAGGATGTGGAATTTGTGGATGGCGTCCTTAGTGCTGGATAGATTTCCGAGTGGTTCCCATGTGCGATCTGTCTCTTCAAAGCCTTTCCAATGCACCAGGGATTCAAGGCAGCGTCCCTTCAATCGGGAATCAACCAAATATTCTACTTCATGAAGTTTTTTGCGATCCTCAGTGATTTCAGCTGGGCTGGGCCAGGTGATGGGTTGACCAGGCAACCGCTCCTTATAAGATTTGACGCAAGAGACATTTACAACGTCATGGATTTTCATTCCCCTGGGAAGTCTAAGCTTAACCGCATTGGGGTCCATAAGTTCTAAAATAGGGAAGGGGCCTAGCCACCGTTCCGTTAACTTCTTAGATTGGCGCATCAAGCGCAGGTTATCTGTGGCTAATCAGACCTTATCTCCGACCTGATACTGCAGAGCTTCGGACCGGTGTTTATCCGCTTGAGCTTTCATTCGCTCTTGGGATGCCTTTAGATTATCTTTAGTTTCCTTCAAAGTCTTGCTTAGTTCATCAGCAAACTCCGTAGCAGCTGGCGCTTTGGAGACACATTGTTCCACACCCATACAGGGGACATATGAACGTGTAACTTTGAAAGGGTTTTCTTGGAAGATGCTGAGATCTTCGAATTATATGAAAATTGGGTGATTGGAAGCCAGTCCAACCATTCTTCCTGCTTCTCAGCACAGAATAAGTGGAGATACTGCTGGAGATCTCAATTCATGCGTTCTGTTTGCCTGTCTGTCTGCAGGTGATGAGCAGTGGATAATTTAGACATAATCCTGAGGCGTTTGCAAACATCCTGCATAACCTGGGAGGCAAACTGCGGTCCGTGATCCAATACAATCAAACGGGGAAGACCGTGGTTCTTCCAAACGTGGTGGAGATATAATTTAGCTGTATCCAGTGCTGTGACTGTTTTGTTGCATGGGATAAATACGGTTTCTTTAGAGAACCGATCTACAATGACAAGGATTCAGTCGAAGCTGCCAGAGGAGGGAAGATCAGTAGTGAAGTCGGCGGAGATGTCCTGCCAGGGACCTTCTGGAATAGGAAGTGGGATGAGTGTGCCTGCCGGGGCATGGTTACCTCCTTTCATGCGTGCACAGCGATCACATTGAGCAACATAATCTTTGACGTAAACGGTCATGTTGGGTCACCAGTAGCTTCTCCTGAGAAGTTCTAAGGTCTTTTCATAACCGGGGTGACCAGCGACTGGAGAATCGTGACATGATTTCATAATAGATAGACGAATTGCTTCATCATCAGGGACAAAGACTTTTCCTTCTTGGTTACGTAAAACATTATCAACACAGCATACTCTGTGCTTCTTGCATAGTTCCTTAATTTCACTCTCTTTGAGCACGTGTATCTTCTTCATGATGGATTGTAAGATTTGTTTGCCTTCATCATGGATTGCGACCGGTAAGGTCCGTATCCGCTCTGGCGAAATCATCGTGATCCCTTCATTATCGTATTCTATACTGATCGCATGATCTTCTCTCCTTGAGAGTGCGTCAGCTTTTATATTAGTAGCGCCAGGCTTGTAGATGAAAAGGTAGTTGAACCAAGAAAGCCATTGTGACCATTGGGCTTGGCGTTGATTCAGGTTCTGTGATTGCATAAAATATCTTAGGTTGGCGTGGTCGTTCCAGATTTCAAACTGGTGACGAGACCCTTCTAGGTAGTGGCGCCAAATTTCCAATGCTTGGATAATGCTCAACATTTCTTTGTCGGCAATGGGGTAGTTTCGCTCTGCAGGCATCATGCTGTGGCTGGAAAAGGCAACTGGATGCCACTTGTCTTCTTTTAATATAGATAGTACAGCCCCTGTGGCATAGTCTGATGTGTCGGTTTCTAGGCGGAATTGACAATCAATGTCCGGGAAAGCCAGTATGGATGCTGTGGTAAAACATTGCTTCAGCATGTCAAACGCCACTTGTTGTGCTTCTTTCCACTCAAAAGGCTGTTCTTTCTTTAATAGGTCATTCATAGGGCGAGCGAGCTGTGCGTAGTCCTTGATAAACCTTCGGTAGAACTTAGCAAGTCCGAGGAAACTGCGGACTCCTTTGACATTCTTAGGTTCTGGCCATTCCAGGATGGCTTTCACTTTCGAATTGTCCATCTTAATACCATCGACTCCGACCATCATGCCGAGGAATTCTACTTCTGTTAAGGACCGTGCAACTTCTGAGGAAACTCCGAAACTCCGGAGTTCGTGCGAACGGATAGGACTTCGGCTTCAGCTTATGTGCTGCGCCCTTGCTGTCGTTTGTGTCCCGTATTTCGGAGCGAAGAGAAAACAGAGGAGAAGGCAGGACAGGAGTCTGTCCTAGTCGATAATCAAGCTACTGTACACAGAGTATCTAGGAGTTTATATACAGAGAAAGAGTACAGTATTAGTAACGGATGATGGAAATGGAGGACAGGAGATCAGAAAGCCGGTGCTGTGCTCCAGCAGGATGAATGCCGGAGCTGTGCGAGCACAGGTCGGAGGTATCTATGAATCGGAACTAAACTAAGTGCGGAACAAGGAATATCGTAAGTAGAATGTCAGAAGGGTTTAGTCAGAGGTACAGAAGGTCCGGAGGAATGGAGATACATAATTACAGAGAACAAACCAGAGATTGCTCCTGAAGGAGCAGAGTTGTGCCCGGAGGGCCGGAGTGTGCTTGGGGTTGGCATGGTATATGACAACTTCCTTCTTCAAGAAGAAGCACTTTTCCGGTTTAATGAAGAGATCATTTTCTTCTAATCTCCGCAATACTTCGCACACAATTCTATCATGTTCGTCTTGGTCATCCATCTTGGTAAATATCATTAGGTCATCAATGTAGACCACAATTATGTGTTCCATATTGGTGAATATTTCATTCATCATGGCTTGGAAGGTTCCGGGGGAATTGCATAACCCAAAGTACATAACAAGGGGTTCGAATGCTCCTTTGTAGCAGATGAAAGCGGCCTTCCATTCATTGCCTTTTTTGATATGGATGTTGTTGTAGCCCCATTGAAGATCAATTTTTGTAAATAGCTTAGCCCCTTTTAGCTTATCCACTAGTTGGGAGATTAAGGGCAACGGGTGATTGTTCTTTACGGTGTGTTCATTTAGGTAATGGTAATCCTGTACCATATGCTTCTTGCCGTCTTTCTTGGGGACGAAGAATACCGGGGAGGTTTGAGGAGATTTGGAGGGACAAATATATCCTTTGCTCAGCTGATCATCTAGAAAAGCGGTGACTTCCTCCTGTTCTTGTGCAGATAGAGGGATGATACGACCTTTCTTGGTTTGAAACATGTCTTTCAGGTCGATGGCGTGATCCCACAGTTTTCTTATCGGCATCCTTTCCAATTCGGCTTTGCTGAACACTTTTAAATAGTCATGGTACTGTGAGGGAACGAGTTGCTCTGCCGTCTTATCTGTCTTTGACTTTTCCTCTAGGGCACAGATTGTGGTATGAACCTGATATTGGATATCCTCTTCCTCCTTTTCGATCATTCGAACAAAGACTGGCTTATCTTGGAGGGCGTGACAGTGCCTTGGGCAACGTGTCATACATACTGAGCCCTTAACCCAATCTATTTCCAGGTTGTGGCATTTTAGCCAAGAGAATCCAAGGATCAGAGCATTCTTTCCGAGGTCCGTTACTTTGGCTGTGGCTTTCTCACGGTGTCCTTGGTACTCGATCATCAGGTGCACTGAGTGGGTGATGTTCCCTGCAGAGTTCTTTGTTCCGTCTACATTTAAAATGGAGATGGCATGTTGTAATCTATTTTGAGGGAGGTTGAGTTTCTCCAGCCAAGTTCTATCAATAAAGATGGCATTTGCGCCACTGTCAAGCAGGGTGTCGACTTTCATAAGGGAGTGTCGTGTGTTCAGGGGCGCAATTTGAACTGAGAGCATAATTTCCCGTGTAGGGTTGATGTTACGTACAAAGGCTTCTGTTTCTGGGATTTCATGGTTCTTGGGGAAAGGGGAATCAAGCACAGGTTTAACGTCCCTGCCGTGCTCACTAGGAGGCACCCCTGACATGTGGGTAGATGGAGAATCACCAGCTGAGTCATCGTCATCTGACTCCTCAACCGGCAATGGGGAATACTTATTGGAGAAAGAGCCCTTGGAACATCCAGATAAGTTCCTCAGGCTTAGGCTTTTCCTGCCTTCTTTCGAATAGCCTCCTGATCCTTGAACCAGGTGGCGGCTTCTTCAAAAGTCATTCCTTGTATGGACTTCAAAAAGTCCTTTCCTTTTCCTTTTGAGGTCTTGTGGACCTCACGATCATCATCGCTTGTGGTGCTTTTACTGTCATCCCAGGACATATGCACTTCTCGTGCATTGCGACCGCCTTTCTTGCAGCCCTTCTTGTGCTGCCCACCGAGCCATTTGCACTCGGGGCAGGCGACGATGGGTTTTGGGCAGTTCTTTGTAAAATGCCCTTCTTTGCCACAGTTGTAGCATCCTTTGTTTGCAGCCCCGATGTCCATGGCATTCAGGTCTTGCTTTGATTGTGGAGCCAAGGCTCACTTCTGAGTTCTCCCCCTTATGAAATCGAGGGATTCTTGTGCTGTGCCAACCCTTCTGATCTCCTGGAGATAGAGGGCAGAATCGGCTCGGCGTTTTCCTTCTCTAAAGATTTGAGCGATGATCGCTCCATGTGCATTCTTTTCTAACAGCTCAACTGCATGGGAGGGATTGATGCTGGCTTGGCAGCATAGGGCCTCCCATCGAACAATGAAATCATTCGTGGGGCTGTCCCCTTGGTAGCATTTGCTTAATTGGGCGTGTGCCCAGTCTTTCTGATTTGTGCTCTTGAAGAGCCCTTCTACTTTGTCAACCAACGTAGTCCAGGTGTAACTTCTCCCTTGAGCGAGTCTGGTCTGTGCAAACCCGCCCGCCTTCGCTCCTTTGAGCCATGAGAGTACGGCGACTACTGCCTCGTAGGAGGTGGGGATAATGGCGGTCGAATTGACCTCTAGCCATGCTTTCATCTTAGCCCACCATTCCTTGAATTTAGCCTTGGACCCGTCATACTCTCCGGGGTCTGCAAATACTTTGACTCGTTGAGATGCTCCTCCTGATGCTGCAGCTGGTGTGCCGGCAGTGAGGGTATTAATAGTTGCCATGAGTTGGTTGTTACTTTTGGTGAGTTGTGTCACTTGGTTTGAGACTGTTTGTAAATCTGCCATTCTTTCATTAAATTCTTCCAAGATGGCGGTTATCTTGTTTTCCCACAAGATTGAAGCATCTCCGAGAATTTGATTAATTCTTTGGGACATAGTTGCATAAGAAAGAGGATGGTTCTACTTGGTACAGTATCTTTCTGGTTGTTGTAAAATGTGAGGAGGGTGTAAAGCTATCCTTGAGTGTCGGATATCTCCATCTCTGTCCCTAGAGATCTTTCGAAGAACTATTCTTTTCCTTTTCTTAGCCAGCTTCTTAACCTCCGGCCATACTTCTTCTTCCTCGTCTCGTTCTTTCCTTTTCCGGCTAGGTTCCAGGATTGGTGACGGGGTGAGAAGGCTTAGGGGTGACAGGCGATCTGTGGGTTCTCTGAATTGCAGTTCTTCTTCAGAGGGAAACAACCGGCACAGTTCTTGGTGTGATGGCAGAGAGTGGACAGATAAGTTTGTGTCCCTTGGGGTGAACACGAGGTCATTGGGGTCTGTGGATGGGTCATCCGCCAGTGAGTGCTGGGATACTCTCTGCGTGGATGAGGGTTCTGGGATACCCGATCTCAGAGCGGTGGCGATCACTACTGCCGCTTTGATTTCTTTGTCTGATGCGGAGCGAAAGTCCGATGGACGTAAGTCTGCTTCTAATAGTCTTAAGAAGAGCGTGGCAGCATCGGGTAAATCTTGTTCCTGTCATGGTGGCGTGTTCCTTTCCACACCCTGTGAACCTGCCGATTCCGCTGGCGAGGTTGTTCGATCTCTTACAGGTTTGCGCTCAAATACTTCTACTGATGCCACATATAAGGGGTTAGATGGGCCGGCTTGACCCGAGTTAGCAGGAAGAGAATGAAGGGTTCGGTGGAAGAAGATCGGCATTGTGAGGTAGCATCAGTGTTGGCAAGGTAAGGTGTAGTAGGAGTCTAGTTCTAGTGAAACAACCCTGAAGCGTAGCTTGCTTAGGTTGCCAACAGGAAACTTGGACTCAGGAGTAGAGCGTAAAGGAGGCTTGTCAGGCCAAGAGAGTCCTTCTTGTAGCACTTAGGGGAAAGCACCAAGACTACTAGACTGGAGTTC
>JBBPNN010000936.1:0-13862 GCA_038090935.1 Hortiboletus campestris | reverse complement strand
GACAGCCAATGGCAAGTACTTTATTTCATACACTAACATAATGACAGTCCAGGTTAGGATTGTTGCAGGATATCAGCTTTAGGTGAAAATGTGCAAACATGCGGACAGTTTTTTGAGCCACTGTATTCACCATCATGCAAATTCGTGATAAGAAGTTGCTGTCCATCTAAACATGCACTTCCACTATGGACAATGCTAAGCAAAAGTTGGAAAGATGGATAATCACATACATCCATCCATTTGCTTTTTTCTTCCATCTGAGTGCCCATGGGTTAATTGAGAAGCAAAATCTACAAGCATGTGAGGTGAATGAACCAGAGGAATGGATATCACGTACATAAAGCCACTCTCAAGATAAGACACTAGCAAACTTGAACCATTGTCGCAGAAATGAACTGCACAGGCCACATAGGGCAGTTTCTCAGCATTGAGAGTGAATGAAACAAAGGATTCTAAAAGCAATCAACTGAGATGGACAAGTAGTCAATAACTATGCTTACAAACTGACTCACTAGCTTCAGGGCTCACATTTTATAATATTGCTCCACTGTTCCCAACACTAGCCAAACAACAATCATTGGAACGGAATCCCATGCAATAGCACCTCATGTGCAACAGTTAGTGAGCAGAAGGTAAAAAAAGGATAACATTTGGTTTGTTCATACAGATGGATATTCCCATCAGATGCTCCAAACACAAATGAGTCTGCTTCACCATTGGAGAGCTTAATCCATACAAGACAAGATAGAAACCTGAAGATGGAACACAAAACTCTTGGATCATTTCACCTGAGGTGGTTCCAGACAACGACACAACTGTTGTTGCCTGACTGACAGATCAGCCACAAATAGAACAGAGGTCACATCTGCTGTGCAGATGGACATCTGTTTCCACCCAAGCCTGTATTGCCCCCCCCCCCTCCCCCCAGACTCCTGTCACCACCCCATACACCATTAAAGTCACAGGTGTCATCAGCATCTCCCCACCATCAGATGGCATATGGAGTGGTGACAGGAGTCTGGGGGGAGGGGGGGAATACAGGTGTGGGTGGCAACAGATGCCCATCTACATAGCAGATGTGGCAAGTATGTGGTAGGTGTCCCTGCTGCACAAGATAGTTAGTGCAAATTTTAGGCAATGGCAAGGAGTGTGCTCTATTTCACTGAAATGTGCAACCAACTCATGACCCATCCCACCTTCCAGATCCAAAAACACTGAGTTCGTGATCACCACACACGACAATGTGTCACATAAACAGGCAAGAATAGCAGGTAGTGTATGGTTTGCAATGAGCATGTTGAGGAGTGCAGTGGGTTGGACTTTACTGCGTGTGATTTGGTTGGAGGGTAGGTAGCAAGTGGATGAGGGATATGCACATGATGGGACCACAGCTGAAGGTATTGAGTAGGATGTCAATAGCAAGCAGTCTGCTCATCTCGTTCAACATCAAGGGGTCTTCTGAGCCGCGAGAGGGTGGTGACCACTCATCTTGTGTCAACATTGTGAGAAGAGTAATAAGCAAGGCAAAATGATATAAGGAGGCATGCACCAATACTTTAAATATTCATGAGGCAATCATGCTTTGAGGGCCTGAAGGGCCCCAGGCAATGCTGTAAGGAAGGACCATAATTGTCATGACTTGCATTGTCCACATTGTCCACACTCAGGTTCATTTTGCTATTCTTTGTAGTTTGGAATGTAGATAATCATATAATCAATTATGGTACTGTACTTTCTTGATGGGAGAGTGGAAAGAGTGCGCGTGTGAACTTCTCGGTTCTAAGTAGGGAACAGCAATTTCAGAGTCAGCGCAACTGACTCTGAACATTGCATGCAGACTTTGTGGCTGACTCTGAAATTGCTCATCCCTATTTACGGCCAGGAATCCACATACTGAGATCCTTTCCACTTTGTCTCCCACTTCCACCTCCACTCGCTCCTGCATCCCCCCCCCTCACTCAACAAGTGTAGTAAATTAACTAGTAGTAACAGACTAAAGGATAATTCAGTAGTATTTCTGACTTGAGCTTGCTATGTGTGTGAAGAAAAATAACTCACATTCGTTACTATGCCACACCAGAAACAATAGTCTATGATTGAAGGTGATGGTAATTTGCACTATCATGCTGGCACGGGCCCATTGTCGCAAAATTGATCCATTGCAGGATGAGTATTCAAAGTCTTTGTCTTATTGTTCATGTTCACCGAATCAATGCTCAGCAGATACCTCATCCTTTGTCAAGCTGACAATTGGGATTGAATTACCTATAATGCCAAGTATGTCGGGCCATGGCTCAAACATCACTCCTCAATCTTATATATCATCTTCACCCCACCTAGTACTAGTATAACCATTGAAATCATTGCAATGGGAAACTCTATCTGTTGAGCTTTTATTTTCCAACTTATTTGGGAAGTAATAAATCATGTTTACCAGAAATGGCTGATGGCTTGAGGACACCCTCCTTCTGTCATCATACTCCCAGTCTCTCCCTGTCACTGTACGCTAGACATTTATTATATTTGCAGGTTGGTTGCTCATAATGCCGTCTAGTTTACATTGAAAAGGGAGTCACTAATGAGCCCTCCTTGGGTGAAAAGCCAGCGGCCACTGAGCAATACAAGCATGAATGAACATCATACTCACAAGGTGCGAACCATCTTCCCCCATCACAGCAAAATTCACATATGTAGATTCCAGTCCTTTAGGATTACCTTTGATGGAGTCTCCAATGCCAGTCGCTTCAAATGTTCCTCTCCTGGCATGATCATTAATTCTCCCCAACTCTATGGCTTCAACACCCTTCCATCGGACATCCCCTTGCCAGCCCTCAGCCATTTTCATTTCAACACAAATGCAAGTGCAAGGATGACTTCACTGAATCTCCCTCATTCAAAAGGCCACTTTCTCACTCACTTGCTCCTCCGGCACATCCTCTCCAGAACCCAGTGCCCAGCCACCCTCAACTCAATACAAGCAGAAGCGTGAGAACAACTCTCCCAAACCTCCCACATCCAAATGCCGTTTTCTCGCTTGCTCACTCTCCCAGGTCATATTGACATCTTCTGCAGACCGTTTCTTACCTGGTAAATCCTTGGCATCATGCCCTCCACTGGTGAGCAGCGCAGTAAATTCCAATCCTTCTACTCACCCCAAAAACACGTTTGATTGGGTTTAAATCTTGTTTACACGAGACTAATTGGTCTAGTCAGCCGTAGGGAGAATCTTGCATTGCCAGCCACCTTCTTTCAAACTCTGCCTGGTGGGCCACAGAAACTGCGCTTCAACCCTGTTGGAAAGCAACCATTGACCATTAGGCCATACACAAGCAAACCAAGCTCGGCCGGATCCATGCCCATCTGAGACATGTCAATACAGTATATAAAAGTCGACCTGTATCTGGGGGCGATAATTTGATCCTTGGTCCCACGCCCTCACAAGGCGCGTGAGGCATTCATCACATATGAAACGATCCCTTGACGCATTATAAAAAGGCTTGATGACAAGCCTCTCATCCCACGCAGGCAGGGAACTGATCTATTATGAACGTGCACCAATGAAAATAAATATCTACGATTCAGCCATAACAAAGGTACTCTCTATGTACCCAAAGCTTAACAAAACCTGATCTCCATCAGGTGCATCGATCGTGCAGGAGGCCATGTTGAATGTACCGGCGGCCAAATGATTCTGCATGATGCGAACAATAATCAGCTCGCAACAACCACCCTAAAATCTGGGTTATATTACCTAGATGCTGAGCCAATCCCTGAGTCTGACAAGGCACATATCGTTGTAAAAATCAAGCGTGCTGGACATGGGAGGAATGGCATCATCAATTAGGTCATATCGGCATTAGTGGGCTGCGCAACTTACACAGGAAGAACCTGGTTGATGGCTTCTTGTTGCACGATAGCCCATAGGAGTTCGAACGTGAAGCCTGTATTAAAGCTAAGACATCAAGATTACCTTTGCCTCGAGTGAGCAAATGAAGTGAGTGCAAACCAGGCGAACTCACCCTATATGATACTGATGTCTGGGGAGCTGCGAGAGTAACATCTCCGCAGGGATACTGCTACTACGTGTCATTTATTGACAATGCCAGTCGGAACTGTAAAATCAGTCTCATGAAAACAAAAGACAAAACACCAACCAAGGTGAAACAATACCTGGCATATATTGAGTAGTATTCGTTTTCGCCAAAGGCAATCTGATGTGACAATGGCCGTGAGTCTGTTAACAAAGACTTACGGAGTTGGTGTCTCAATCGTGGGATTGGAATCCACATGATGGCACCATACATACACACCAGAGCAAAACGGTGTCGCCGAGGGCTGGAATAAAACCGTCGTTGAATTAGCATGTTCAATGATATTTGCGCGTGACTTACTGAATGAATTGTGGCCGGAAGCAATGATGCACGCCACCTATGTTCAGAATAGGGCCTTCACGAAAGCCGTACCAGATGGAATGCCACACGAGAAATGGTCGGGAAAGTGCCCAGACATATCGTATATCCAGGAATTTAGATGCCCTGGTTGGATACTCAATCAGGAGCTTAATTCGTCCAAATTGGAACCTAAGGCGCGAAAATTTACCTTCGTCGGGTATGAGGACGGCCTGAAAGCAATACTATAATACTATGACAATCTGAAAAAGACAGTCAAAGTCAGTTGTGAATACTGCGGGCTAATTAACACGAGACCTGCTTTGACCGGACAACAGTTTGAGGGGGAGGATGAGGTAATCAACAAACCTTCGTCCAGTGCGCGCAACAAATGTGATCCAGTGGAAACGAAACAAAAACTGACAAATGAAGCTGAAATGAGAGTTAGTAAGCGTCAAAAAGGGGAAATGGAAAGACATGCCTCTGAAACGCCTAACCCGAGCTCATCAGCGAGATGAAAGGGCAAAACCTCCGACTATAAATAATAATAAGCAATGTCAGATGGATGAGTTGACGGGCATATCTTCATCCAACATGCCCAATCGAACACGATCAGACAGGACAGTGACTGACAAAGAAAATGTGCATCAGGCATTGAATTTGGGAGATCCGGATAAAGACGACGTACCTGGTCTAATCCAAATTGATGAAGACGACGATAACAATGATAAAGTCCCTGATCGTGAACAATCTGCGTCGAGAGCAGCTGCAGCGGTCTATGCTGCGTTCACTGAAATGAACGTAAGTAATAAAGACCCTAAAACGCTCAAAGAAGCAATGAGCTCACCTGAGTGGCCCGAATGGGAAAAGGCAATCCAAACTGAGCTTGAAATGCTGCACTACATGGGTACTTGGGAGCTTGTGGACCCTCCCAAGGATAGAAAACCTATAACTAATAAATGGGTCTTCGTCAGAAAATACAATAAAGATGGAATTCTACAAAAATATAAGGCCCGCCTAGTGGCCAGGGGGTTTAGCCAAATACCAGGCATGGACTACAATGAGATGTTCTCACCTGTGGTACGCCTTGAGACAATTCACGCGATATTGGCACTTGCCATAGCCGAGAACTGGGAGATTCAGCAAATGGACGTAAGAAGGGCTTACCTAAATGGAAAGCTCAAAGAGGACATATTTATGGATCAACCCAAAGGTTATGATGATGGCACGTCTCGGCTATGCCGATTAATAAAAAGCCTGTGTGGACTAAAACAACAGTCTGGCAGGGAATGGAATGAAGAGCTCAATAGTAAACTCCAATTGAAAGATGACCTAAAAGGGCTCTTTGATATTACCGATTTAGGCGAACCAAACAAGCTTCACAAGTGGGCCTCGAATTCACTCGCAATCAGGAGCAGGGGACACTGACTATTCAGCAAACTCAATATATTGAAAGCATACTAAAGAGATATAGTATGCAGGATGCCAACCCTGTGTCAACCCCACTTGATCCAAAAGTCAAACTCAAGCCTCAAAACTGAGCACAGCCGCAATGCAATCCCCGTTTGGAAACTATGTGTTGCTCACAGGATCCCTCATGTATACTGCTGCGATTGGGACTCACCCAGATATCGCGTACGCCGTAAATAAACTATGTTCTTTCAATAATAACCCAGACCTGGCACACTGGAATGCTGCCAAGCGAGTCCTACGATACCTAAAAGGGACGCATATACAAAGAACACTGTTGCCAGCGAATTTTATGGCTATGCTGACGGAGTTTTGCAAGCAATCACGATCTGATGTCGACAAGCGGCAATGTATTTATCCTGAATGGCGGCGCAATGACGTGGAGTTCCAAGGAGGAGCCGTCACATGCGCTCTCCACTGCCGAGGCTGAATTCAACTCGATGGCACTCGCTGAATGCGATATAATTTGGCTACGCAATTTGTACAAAGAAATTGGTTATGAGCCGAAAAAGGCTATGATCTTGTACAGCGATAATCAATCAGCCATTGCCATCGTGTCGAACGCCCAATTCCACAAACGAGCTAAATACTTTGACCTAAGCAACCTCCATATGCAGAAGTCAGTGCGACTTGGTTGGATCAATCTTGTATATTGTCCTATGACAGAGATGACTGCTGATATCCTGACCAAAGCCCTTCCTCGTGCACAACACATCCTTCACACTACCACACTTGGCCAGAGTCCGCTGGGTTTGAGGGGGAGTATTGGAAAGCGACCATTAACCATTAAGCCATACACGGGCAAACCAAGCTCGGCCTCCATGCCGATCTGAGACATGTCAATACAGTATTTTATAGTCAAGCTGTATTTGGGGGCGATAATTTAATCCTTGGTCCGACGTCCTCACAAAGCGCCCATCTTGTCTGATCTAAGGTCTGCACCTCGCGCCCTCACCTCTAATAAACCCCTCTTCAGCCAGTTCGTCCCACCAGGTGCACAGTTTGGGCCCTCTGGTTGTAGATTTTCGCTCATAATGGTCTCTCCCTGTCCCACCAGATCCTGTATTTTGCGTTAATCAGTCACTTTGTTCCCCATCACTTTCCTCATGTCTCAGCATGCATCCTCCTCCAGCCAAACCATCTCATCTCAGTCGCCTAACAGAGGAGATCGAAACTATCCCATCCAGCAGGATTTGCTACAGCAGCTGTCCAGGGAGCAGTTGAGGTGGTCAAGCTCTTCAAAAAGGGCGAAATCTCGAAAGCTGAGGCCATCCTGGAAGTTCCAGCTTCCGTCACTTCTGGACAGGATGAACCTCCCACATATGCAGACCTCACCTATATCAACCTCCTTGATGACATCCAGCAGTCTCCTGGAGAGAATCAGCCCAGAAGTTCGCAAAGAGCTCCTAAAGTCTCAAGAGCCCCTATTAGCGCCACACCATCTTCCACCTCTTCTACCTGCCATACAACTGAACCACAACCTGACATCGAGTTCATTCCGATCCCATCCAACTCTGGAGACGCCAGGAGGCAACACTCAGTTGACTCTGAGTCATGATCCAGAAGAGGGGTTGAAGAAACGCCACAGGAGCTCTGTCGATGAGGATCTCTTCCTCTGGAAAGGAACCTTTGCAGTCCTTCGAGCCACACTTGAACCAGAAGTCCAGCAATGCCTCGACCTCCTTGATGACTGGGCAACAGATCCCACCATGATTTCCAGGAAGATCCTTTTCTCAGTCCAGGATGCCCTGACCAATGGCTCAACATTGTCAAGGGATATGCGGTCGACCTTGCCAAAGTCCTGGGAGCACACTACTCCTCTGATGTCGAGGCCAAGCAGTCCCAAGACCTTGGGGATCTCTTCCAGCTCTCCATTCGAGTTCCCAAGCAGTCCAAAGCCATCACTAACCATGGAGACTGGGTCATTACATTTGGGAAGACCATCCAAGCGATCTCTTTTGACCTGAGAGGCAGACACTCTGAGTATGTTGCCTACCAAGCGTACATGTCTGCGCTCTTCGCCTCCATTGCCCCCTTTTTCCACTCTCAAGTCATTGATCTCGGCAAAAGCCATCAGACTCCGTGCAGCCAATCAAAAGCACATTCGCCTCTCTGAGTTTGCCAAGTTCGACGACCTCAGAACCATTCACCTCTCCTCATTTGGTGTGGGTTCAAGTGCCAGAGATGGAGACCAAGGCAGCTCAAGGCGTCGCACAAGACCTGGCCTTCCTGCAAGAAGGAGAGAGCCCTGTCACAACTGGAATAGAGGCACCTGTCGTCGCCCAGCAGATGCATGCGCATATGAGCATGTCTGCAATCGCAGTGGGTGTGAAGGAGCCCACAGATGACCAGACCATCCTAATCAAAGGCTGAATCAGGAGCTCAGTAGAGAACAAGGGGCACTTTGTGTGGGACCCAGTTGCAGCGATCAGGAGCAGAACTGTGCGCTGGACAGAGTTCGCTGAGCCACTGCCTGCTCCTCCTGCTTCTGAATTTGATAATATCGAGGCCTTAGACACCATTCACAGCCATCCCCATCTGTTTGCAATCACTACCCCTATTAATGCCAACCGCTTCGAGTCCCTTCTTTCTAGTCATCCCAACCAGCCCTTTGTCCAGTCTGTATACATGTCGAGGATTGAGAGACGGGTTCTGGCCATTTGTCAACACCCTTAAGCATGGTGATTGCTCACTGTGCAAAGTGACTGACACTTGTTGTCAGTCATGCTTGGTACCTATGTTGTGTCAGTCGCACACATTGGTATGTTGTGCCTGTCAGCCACATTGTGGTGTCTTTGTTGTTATGTGTACTCCTCAGGGCGCTTCCTGATGGAAAACAACTCCTCATAGGCGACAAAGCGTGTGCTGACCTTCTTTTGCAGAAAGAGCGTCGCAAGAGCCTTCGAAGCGGCAGTGGGGTCGTCCTGCGATGCTCAGATGTGAACTCCCTGGTCTGGCATCAAGTTGAGGATCAGCTCTCCAGCAGCCTTGTCCTGTTTGATGTCCCAGGACTCCTGCTCTTTCTCCCCAGTGATGGAGCGCTTCTCCTTGCCATCGACGAGGCGCCAGAGGCCTTTGGAACGGAGGAGAGCCTTCATCTCTTCGCTCCAAGTGGTGTAATTGTTGCCATTGAGAGCATTGAGAGGCTGAATGCGGTGGATGTGCTGTTCTCACGCCATTGTGATACAATGGGGGCAGAAATGCGCAAGGTTGCGATGAAAGGGTGGATGTAGCGGAGTTGGAACAAGTGAAAAATAATGTCGCCTAAAGAGCGAGGTGTAAAGCGAGGATTTAGGGCACAGGGCTCATAACCTGTTGAGCAGCTGACTCAGGCAGCTGGAGTCCGATGTCAGAAACTGACTTGCAATGCTAAATAGCAATACAGCATACCTGGAGTCCAACATCAGAAACTGAAGAGAACTGACACTTGCAGGATATATGGACGAGTAAATGATAAGTACACATAATAACAAAGACGCCACAATGTGGCTGACAGGCACAACATACCAATGTGTGTGACTGACACAACATAGGTACCAAGCGTGACTGACAACAAGTGTCAGTCACTTTCTCTGCACAGTGAGCAATCACCATGCTTAACAGCCAGAGTGATAAGTCGAGTGGGACAGTGGTTGCTGGGTTCGCAAACTCTGTAATTGGCTCTGTGACACCTGTCCTGGCTTGTCACAGAAAGCGCAGGGAGAAGCGGGGTTGCAGGCGCAACTAGGGATGGATGTGCACAGCGCAGAGGTGCCAGAGGACATGGGGGTATCAGAACGAGGGCGACGATTGATTTCCTCGGTCGGAAACGCAGCTTTGACCTTGACCTTGGTGAGGTCATTGAGCAGGGCGAGGGATGAGGTGAAATGCGAGTATTCTGGGCCTAAAGCGTGCATCATGGCCATACAGCTCAGTTCTGTGTCCGAAGTCTTCAAATCGAAGGATGTGGGGCGCAACTCCTGGATTCTGGTCATGGCAAGCTTGACTCGACCACTCAAAGCTGGAAGGGACTCATCAGAGCCCTTCCTGATGGAAAAGAACTCCTCATAGGCGACAAAGCGTGTGCTGGCCTTCTGTTGGACACAGAGCATCGCAAGAGCCTTCCAAGCGGCAGTGGGGTCGTCCTGCAACGCTCGGATGTGAACTCTCTGGTCTGGCATCAAGTTGAGCATCAGCTCTCCAGCAGCCTTGTCCTATTTGATGTCCCTGTCTTCAGTGCTGGGGCGCTTCTCCTTGCCATCAACAGGCGCCAGAGGCCTTTGGAGCGCAGCAGAGCCTTCATCTCTTCGCTGCAGGTGGTGTGGTTGTTGCCATTGAGAGGCTGAATGCAATGGTTGTGTTGCTCTGAGGCGATTGGGGTATAATGGGGCGCAAATGGGCGAAGGTGAGATGGATGGAGTGGATGAAGCGGAGTTGGAACAAGTGAAAATAAAGTCGCGTAGAAAGCGAGGATTTAGGGCGCATGGCTCATAACCTATGAGACAGCTGAACTGTGCAGCTGGAGTCCAATGTGAGAAACTGTATCGCAATGCTATGAAGCGATGATGACATATCTGGAGTCTAATGTCAGAAACTGAAGGGAAGTGACACTGGACTCACAGGCTCTATGGGACGATTCAATAACACCAATGCGCCACAATGTGGCTGACACAGATGGTGCGCAATCACCATGCTCCACACTTGGCACATCGAGCCTCGTTCTGTTCGCTCTTATCTTGCTGGTATTGTGTCTGAACTCGAACCATCTTATCCTTCTGTTTGTCCAAACAGATACTCGCCCCTTGTTGTTCGCACTCTCAAGGGTGTCATTCGTCGCTTCTCCAATCCTGTGCAGCAGAAATCACCTCTAACTCGAGATGATCTCAAACATGTCTATGATCATCTCCCAAGACCATTCTCTCATAACAACCTGTTGCTCCTCACCATCCTCCTGGTCGTGTTCTTGGGGCTGCTATGCTTAGGGAAGTCGGTTCAGCCTGACACCTCTTGTCTTTGCTCTACTGCAAAGATCTCATGGAGGCATGATGTCCATCTCCACTCAACCTTCGTCTCCTTCCTCATCCCTCAGTCCAAGACTGATGTGTTGTTTGAGGGCAATCAGGTTGTCATCTAAAACAGCACAACTGCTCCAGATCTGTTTGCAGTTTTTCATCAGTCTCGTGACTCGTTATTTCCATTGTTATCTTCACTCTGATGGTTGTGTACCTTCTCAGTCTTGATTCCTGTCTAGGTTACATGGTGTCTTTCCTTGCTCAATTGGGGGTCATTCCATGTGTGCAGGTGGCACTACATTCCTGGCAGCTGCAGGTGTCCCTCCATCTCAAATCCAAGCTATTGGGTGATGGAGATCAGACACTTTTGAGCGCTATATTTGTTGTCATTCAACATTGCTGCAGGCTGTCCTTTTCCATTGTCGGTTCATTCATGACCCCCCATTTGCTAATGTATCACAGTTATTCACCACCTCTCCCATCAGTCTATCTTTATCTCTCACAACACAAACAGACATGTATTCTTTCCTCCCTCCCTTCCCAATTTAACACCATTTTACAGTGTTCCTAGTGGCTCATCATATATGTCTCTCTCTGTGCTGGTGTATGGAGCTCCTCAGCTGCCATGTATCCTGAATTCCATCAGAGTCGCACTACTGCGACTCAGTTTTGCTGGCTTCACATCTAGTTGCCTCCTGCACATGGACTAAGACCATTTGGCCAACAACAATTTCACATGCACATGGAGACAGGGATGGCACCAATGGTGAGGGAGGTCAGAAGTCACAACCATGTCTCCAATTCAGTCCACCCCCATCCAAAATTGAAAATTCTCTGGGCTTGACAGGCACTGGCATGTCTGGTGGTTTGTGGTCAATAGATGTGATTTTCATCCTCCATGCAAAAAGCCACAACAGCAGCAACTCAAACACATTTGGGACTGGAAAGCACAGCTGAGTAATGTCTCTGGCCGAGGTGGATGTGTCTCTTGAAAAGATGGACACACAGAGGTGGGCAGTCACCTTTGTGTGGTGCATGTCTGCTAGTACAAAATATGCATGAGGAGAGGTCAGTGGCATGAACAAGATGGCATGCACTGGTGATCCACTGGGACTCAGGATATCAAATACCCACTTGTTATAGATGGTCAAGACAAAGTAGTGACAGCTGTGCTACAGACACAATGTCCCATATCTGAAATGCACAGTTAGTATATGCATAGGTTAACAATGAACCGGAATAAGCTCATGATTTTCTGCAACACATCAGCTGGACAGTGGACAGGGGGACATTTTGGCAACCAAATTGAGGTCCCCCCCATCTGGCTGTTTGTCATTGTCAACTGACTGGTTGAGGATGTGTGGATATGAGACACATAAGTTATGACATCCACATGAGCAAAGTCTTCAAGGTTGTCATACTTGATATCCCACAGGGCAATGACCACAACCAGGAGTGTCAACTTGTCTGGTGTTGTTGCACTTGGCTATATCCCCCTCAATTAGCCACTATCCTGATTAAAAACAGAAAAGGTGAACAACCAACCGATGTGACCAAGCTGAACAAACCTGCATTCTAAAAGGGACATAGATGATTCATCATGTTCTTTGCAAGTGCACACATATGTAGCTCATGGTCATTGGGGACACACAAAAAGAGCATCATTGCTTTCAGGACAGCATGGAGGGGGGGGATGCTTGCATGAGTTTCAACACATCTAACTTAGGGGCTGTTGAGGCGGCAGCCATTGTCTTCTTTCTAGGCAAGAACAATAGATCTACACAAGGAGATCTCCCAGACAACATATCTTGCCTTCATGGATGTCAGACCATAAGCTAGGGAATATAAAATTCAGCATAGACAAGACAAAGCTAGATGGAATTGAATTGAATTGAATAAAAGATTTCTGTCTACACAGTAATGTGGGTTGTTCATCAACTCCCAACTAGGTTGAAGATATCAATTTGATCATTGAGTTGGTTTCAGACTAATGTCTGGTTGGGTAGTAATAATGCTCTAGTCAACTATTGTATTGCTAGTAGCTAAGCTAGAGAAGCTAGCAAAGAGTGAGTTTGATCTAGTTAGTAAACACAAGGGTTATGCATGCCAATAACAATCAGAGTTAATTCTCTAAGATGCACTTTCAAATATA
Organism: Hortiboletus campestris; assembly: GCA_038090935.1. Lineage (NCBI taxonomy): Eukaryota > Fungi > Basidiomycota > Agaricomycetes > Boletales > Boletaceae > Hortiboletus > Hortiboletus campestris. The sequence goes on along the minus strand of JBBPNN010000936.1, from coordinate 861 downwards.
TTTCAATATACTGTACTCCTAGGAATATTACATTTAGGAAAACACATTAGGTATATGGAGGAACAACAAACTTGCTCTAGGAATATTATGTCTAGAATGAAAACAAATTAGGTATATGGAACAACAAACTTGCTCTAGAAATATTATGTCTAGAAGGCAAGATGTAGAAATGTAGAAATGTAGTAGTAATCCATAGATATGCTAAGTTGTCATGTTGTTGAGATACTCAGGTGTATATACATATATGATAGTTCCCTTAGTTTACTCAGATGGTTTATTCAACTCAATCTTATTGTGCAACTAAGAAGACTCATGAATGACACCTTGCATTGGCAAAAACCTTGCTTGACACATGACATTTGTTTGTTTTGGTTAGATCAATTTTGCATATCATAACAACTTTTTCAAGCTAGAAGAACATAATTTTTATTGCATCTTCATCAATGTGAAACTATGTAACTAACTACAAAGGTCATGACAGGCTCATAAAAAAGACTGACAAAGAACTTCTCAGAAAGTGAAAATTTATGCTCTTTTCTTTGTGGGGAATAGATCCACATCAATGGTATTGGGAACCCTTTGTTTCCTTGGTGATCAAGTCAGCATGGTTGTAGGAGGAGCAATGATCCAAATTCAGTCAATGTATTTACATAGGTGTCTGCATTTTTTCCATCCTCTTTCTTTGACCTAATGGACCAATGGAGTCTTGGGAATACCCGATGACGCAGGGGCAAGAAGGGTAATGATATATGCACTGATAGGTTCTTGGTTGGTAACAAAGATATGTCTCTTAGTGTAGAACACTTAAAGAGATGTCTCAGAGAATGAGGATAGTGGATGGCTAGCCCCAGAGGTACTGAG
>JBBPNN010000935.1:0-13873 GCA_038090935.1 Hortiboletus campestris | reverse complement strand
CCAAACTCCAGTCAATATGAAAGGAGTGGCTTCTGAAACATCCTGTTTGAGAACAATGGTCCCTGGACCATGCATGCACATAACTGCACTATTGGCAGTGCCAGCATATTGTTCTCCATTAGACAGATTCAAGAAGTCATCAAGATAAGGTGTTATGTGATCGGAGCAACCCAAATCAACAAGCCAATGATCTCGATGAAAGTCAGATTCTCGATCTTTCATGCCTAGGGCAAATGCCCCTAAATAAGCAGAATCATAGTAATATTTGCCATCTGCTACATTTGAATAGTTGCTGTACGTATCCTCCTCTTCCTGTTTAAGAATACTATGGTCAATGCTGTGTTTCCAGGAACCATCATGGTTACGTCTAGTATCACCATGGAAATGAGAAGGAAGCGACTTCGGCTTCTTGGATTTAGCTCCTCTCTTAGAGCGATGGGGGAGAGGAGCTGGTACAAAAGGGCTGGGAAGGTCCGGGTTCACCAGACATAGCCATGGCAATGCCCATTCCCATATCTTCCTGATTGTAACCCCAATTAGGTTCCAGTTCAATGAAGGAGGGTTGACCATAGTCAGGGTCAATATCCATCTCGTTTACCGTGTCAACTGCATTGGCAAAACCATCAACCTCATTAGCACGTGCTTTACCTTTCCCCCTGTGGTTGCCCTTCTTCTTGGAAGGCCCTTTAGCACCCTGCAAAGCAGGAGTCCGTGAGGACAGCTTATAGGGTTTTCTTCCACATTGGGTATTGTTGCCACATGGGTGATTGGACGCTTGTTGTCCAGAGCGACCATATACTTCCCAGCAGTTTTCTGACAGATGGGACTTCCCACAGTGGATATACATGGGACGGGTAGGAGCACATTGAATCATATTAGTATGATTCACTTCTGGTCATTCCTCAACCTGGAGGTGATGGATCAGAGAGCGCTTGTTTGAGTGAGTGGTCAAATGAAGTTGGGATTCTGAAAGAATTTTTGGAATGAGGTTGTCAGGAGTAAAGGTAGCAGGAGTAACAGTCTGGACAATAGTCAAGATGAGGGAGCAGTATGAGGATGATAAAGCATTCACCATGATCATGCCACAAAGGTTGTTGGGAAGGGAGAGACTGGCAGTAGTCATTTCATAGAAATTATTGGTCAGCTGATTAAGCTGACTTGGGATGTCTGCTGCATCACAATGGTTGGTCTCGTTTGGATCAACAATCTGAGTACGAAGAACCTTAGCAAAGGCTTTGTACTGTCCTGTGATCCCGACAGGAGAATAAATCATAGCCAAATAATCCCATAAGTCCTTTGCAAGAGACAGGTGAGTTACGTTACCAACTGGTTTGTAAGCATTTTTCATGAGATGCTGCATGTTGGCATGTATAATACACCAATCATGGCTTGTGCCTGTCGATCGTATGAGATCCAAGTTGCCTGAGTTACTGCATCAGTTTGAGCAGCATGCATCACAGTTCTGTCAACCACGGTCCACCAAGTGGCCATAGTAAGGAGGTTGCGGACTTGATGAGACCAAGTAGCGTAATTGCTACTGCCAGTAAGAACAGCAGTGCAGGCTTGAATGGCGGAGTTAATGTTGAAAGACATATCTGCCTAGAATATGAAGATATTGGCAATGAAAGTCTGTATAAAGGATATTTCATCAGTAATGACTAAAGGAAGTGGAGTAGGAAGATCAAAAGGAATGGGAATCTGTGCATGTGTTCCAGAAATATCATCGTTATCATTGAATTCCATGAGTGGAGATAATGCTGCTAGGACCCCTCACTCCTCATCTCCGATTATATCCATGGATAGAAGTGAAGTCGGAATGCTGATCCATGTAACAATCAGTTGAGACCTGAAATATTCAGGTTCAAGTTCCTCAAAGTTTTGGAAATCGAGATTAGGGAAGAAATGGGGATTTTCAATCAATGAAAACTGTCCATTCCTATCACGAAATCCAAACTTGGGACAATTGTGAGATGAGTACATGGGAGTAGTATCTCTAGTACTATAGACAGCAAGATGAAGGAAAGATTGAGTCCAAAAGGCAAGCTCAGTAGGGATGCTCTGAGCGTATTCTGGCTTGATGATGCTCACGTAGTGACCTCCTAGGGTGATAGGAAGTGGCCACATCTTCAGGGAAGAGATTAATAAATCTCTACTGCACAATAGGCAAAACTCCAGGTGCCTCTTCAATTTTTTCTTCATGACCTGCATCTCTAGGACGGTTAGGTCGGCATCTGAAGGTATTACTGAGCTCATATCTGTTATCCAGAGCTAAAATGTTATAGTCAATCTCAATTCATTTCAGTGTATCAAACCACGGATTCTTCCTCTTCCAAATGCATCTCCATCTTGCATCTATAAGAGAATTCCACAGCTGCTGATGAGGAATATCCAAGTTAACGCCAGCAAACTCAGTGAAGGCAGGAAGCTGAGTGAAGGCATGCTTAGCATAGACATGCTTCTGCTTCTTGTGATCCCACATCACATCACCTTCTCCTTCATCAAACGTCTCAGGTTTATTGAAATAAATCTGGACAAGAGTGGGGTTGAGACATTCGTTGGGCTTCTGGGCCCGAATGAGATGACACATCTGCATTTCAAAGACATGGAGAGTGCAGCAAACAATCTTGAAACCTTGATGGTGCACAGGCACACAAGGCGTCTCATGGTATTTTTCTACTGGGAAGGCAATTCCCAGGCCTTCATAGAACGATGCCAGAGGTTCATTCCAATATCCTAAACCTTCTAAGTTGTAGCACGTATGGTTCAATGTAAATACCCAGTCATTCTTGGCAATGTCAGCCCCTCTATACTTAACTGGAACTCGAATCACAGATGCAAGTTGGCTAGTAATCTCCAATGAAGAGATATGGAGACATTCATCAATAGTGATGAGAGGAACTTTGGAATGAGCTATGAGAGCTGGAATGTCCTTGATCTCCAGGAGTTGACCAGGCTCTTCTTCGGAATCCAGATACAGGGTCTTCAAATACTGGTGTCGAACTGGGAGTGGGAGTCAAGGAGGGAATATGATTATTTCCTCAAGGAACAGGTCCCACATGACTGAGTTGAGCTGCACTTCCTCCAAAATCAGTGTGGGAGGAGAAGGGATTGTTGGAGTACCTCTGGGATCAAACCAGAATTCCCAGACAGGGGGTATACGAGGTTCGGTGACATCAAATGAGTCCTCTCGTCTTTCATGTGAGTGTTGCCCCTCAAAATGAACTGAACTGGGCAGAGTGCTCGTGGAGCAATGAGACAGAGAGGAGGAGCGGAGAGGTTGGAAGTCAACATTCTGGTCGTCAGGAAGAGGGATAGAGATATTGGCAGGAGGTGAAGAAGCTGGGCTTAGATTATACCTAGTAGAACGTGTGAAGACAGGAAGAGTGGGAGATGCTGGAGTGTTAATGTAGGAGTTCAGGTGAGAAGCCAGAGGAATGGAAGAATGATAAGTTGGATCTGAAATATAATTCAGAAGACAAGTATAGATGACTCCGGTTGGAACTGGATAAATGTCAGGATGACAATGCCAAGTGCACAGATGATCCAAAGGACAATAACGGACTGGATCGAGATTCAAGACACTTGCCTCATATTGAGATAAAGCAGGGTAACAATGTTGTCACAACCTGCATAAACGAGGTTGTGATGTCAGTACCTCTGTACGATCTTGTAATAAATAACGAGTCAAGAGGAAAATGATCTCAGCCAGAACATAAAGGCCTCGGATCATTTCGTTCCTTTGGTGAATACCCATGAAGAATAATACCATGCTCATGATGTGGTCACTACATAGAGTAGACCAAGCCATACTGCATTGTATGACACAAGGCAGATTAAGGACATCAAAGACGAGCCTTTGCCTAGGCAGGGCTCATAACCTAACGAAAGTGCAAGATCTCACTGGGTGCAGAGACAACAGCGAAGGGTGAACCAGTGAGGAGAATACTCACTTAGATACTTTGCAGTATGAAAGACTGTTTCTAGTAGCTATCACTTGGTGGGGATGAGTAAGAGCTTAGATTCTGAGTATGAAAGTACTCTGGTTTATATATGGTACAGATACTGTTTGTACATATTGTGATATCCTTCTAAATAGAGAAGGTGGTACAATTGTAAAATAATTGTGAGAAGGAAAGGTGCAATCCGCAGTAGCGGGTTAAATGCTATTGGCTAAGAGCCAGAATGGCGTGATATGACATCATGTGGATAAGAATAGAAATGATGTCATGGTTATGTCATAAGGGTCTAGAGCTTGTAACATCATGGATCTAGAAGATATTACTAATCATGAAGAGTGATCCAGACAAGGTTAAATAATTAATATTGAATTATAGATTCCCGATAATATGTCTACTCGCTTCTCATTGAAACCCTAGCCTGCTGCAAGTCCTGTGTTGCCAAACATGTCAATAATGTGTTCTGCCTTTTTTTATTTTTTATTTTTTATTCCCTTCTTCAGCAGGTGTGTGTGTCAATTGACTTATTGCACAACACCTTTTGCAAGAGTGCTGTTGGTGCCTATATGTGGAACAACATACTGAGTGTCCATCCCCTCATTTAGGTAGTCTGGTGACCAGACTGTCTATGGGCCTGCCTCATTGAGAGGCAGATCATTGATAGACGGTCTGGTAAAATTGATCACCATTTAGGAGGCTGCACGGGCACATGAGGGGCATGTCCAATTACGGGTTAGCATAGATCATGTGACAGCGGTTAAGATGTATGACCTCAGCACTAAGTCTTAGCTGTCCCTTGACGTTGTCGGGAGTACAGTGCGAGACGAAAATGATAATCATCTTTCCACTCGACCATGACATCCATCTATGGCCACCCTGTGTTGTTGCTGTGGCCATCTCTCAGACTCACCCAAGCAACCAGTACCTCTGAATGAGTGCATACAGAGAGCAATACATGTCCTGCAACCTGGCCGACTTTCACTATTCGCTATGCTCCTTAAGGTCCTTGATCCCACACAAAAGAACTTTGCGACACACTGTGATCATATCTATGCATGTACCAAGGACCAACCGCATGGAAAGCTGGCTCTTTTGCTCAATTGTCTGTACAAAGATCCGCATGGCAAGGCACAACTTCTCACTTGGATGAAACCACATGCGTTTCAGTCAGTAGCTTGGAAAGTGTATGACAAAATGGATGACGTCAAGTGAGCCCTCCATGGCATGATCAATACTGTATTGCCCAAGTTCCTTTTGACTTGGGATATCAACACGATAGTTCAGAAGGTTGTGGAAGATCGCACACCTGTCCTTGCTGAGATTCTTGAGAGTGCTTCACAATCAGACCGTGCCTCCAGGAAGAACAAAAGAAAGAATATTCATACCATACATACCACTCTCATTGGTCAATCTAATCTACTAGGCAACGTTTCCAAAAGACATGTCATATTATCATTACCCAGCTTGCAAAAGCCTGGTCAAACCAAGCCATCTATTTTGCTGCTCCATTCACACTATTTCTCTGGGAAAATGGTTCATTGTGACAGACTATTGAGGCACTTGTGAAGTGTGGGCTTTGTATATCATTCACGTCTCTCCTCAGCTTTTTGAACAAGCTTGCATCATGCTGCCTGGATCAAGAAGTCCAGATTTCTTGCCAACTCCACATTCTTTGTTATGACAACATCAACATTAGCACATCAATATTTGTCGAGCAATGAGCTGGTGCACCAGAAAAGGTCCAATCGGGCATGTTTCCGATTTTGTATGCACTCCAAGGTGTTGATCCAGAACATCTTTGATTGATACCAATGTTGCAGCGTGCATGCCATGCAACAGATCTATTGTTCAACAGGGACTTGCGGCCAACCGATGATCAGGCTGAGGCTCTCTTTGGCCACCTAAACCTTCATGTGGTCACTATGCTTCTCAACTTGTCTGCACCATTCAAGGATTATCAACACTGTGCCGATTCTCTTTTCAAGCATGAAGAACGACATAAACTACCTAGTGGATACAAGAGGAAGCAATTTCCTCTCCATACATCCACCATTGACGAGAGTTCTGTGTCGGGAAACATTGCTGTCATCAATGATGTATATATCAACCAGCTGAGGATGACGCATGAAGAGTTGGTTGACCGAGTGATCCCGAGCATCAATGACCAATCAATGAATGCTCAAATCCGAGGGGTGAAGGCACTCCACACAAAAGACGTCAATCCATTCATGCAGCTCAAGTGTTTTCAACTCAGTTTTGGCCTATTCCATCTCTGCATGAACCTTATCTGGGCATTGCTTCATGTCCACCATGGTTTAACCCATCAACCTGGAAGTCTCACCTATTTTTTTACACTTCTCGATCATTCTCGGCTAGGCTCTGAACATCCCAATTATCATACACTTCTCGCAGCACTGATGCAAATACTCGATGGCATCATCTTGAATGCATGGAAGGTCAAGTGTGGACATTCCTCCCTTATGGCATTTGCAGCATCTGATCCGACACCTGCCGAGCTATGTAATATTGCCAAGATGATCATTTGCAACCATGTAGCACCAATTCATGATCTTCCAAAATTGGATGAAGCCGAGGTTGATTCTGCACAATGGAATCTAAGGACACGAAACTCGCCAAGTTTGCCATAGGCAGGGTGGAACGCAGCTTCCCCATAGTGTGGAAGGCCAGCAGTGTAGACATTGTGTGCTTCATCGACGTGAACATGGGCTATTTTAATCCAGAATGACTGGTCCTGGTGGACGAGTCGAGCTAGATGCGAAAGATGCCTGTTGAATTGGCCGAGCTGCTCGGGTGACACAATTAAATGCTGATAGTCGCCTTGTTGAATGGACTTGGTAAGAAATTGTCAGTCCCTTGGTGTCTGTAAGCACAGATAACCTAAATGTTACTTCCCAAAGCCTGGGATCATTTGGTGTGTCTTCATTGATTGCGAGTGTCTTGATTCCATACTTCTCAAACTCGGCGACCACAGGCATCAAAGATCATGTATTATAGTAATGGTAGACATGTTCCACTCTTACCTGAGTCACTTGCAGCTGTGTGAGGGGCGAAATCGTGATGGAAATTGAGTTTGGTCGAAGTAAAATAGATATCAGGAGACACAGGGTCTTTCCGCTGCCAGTTCCAGCCGTGATAATGCTATCATGTCCATTTAAGATGGCAAGCAAGGCTTGAAGCTGGAAAGGGCATGGTATGATTGTGAAATGAGTGATCAGCATGACCACGAGACATGCCCGTAGTGCATCTGTTTTCTCATGTTCGGCAAGGGTCGCTACATAGTCAAGAGGGAGCCTGGTGCTGAGTAATAGGTGTGCGAGATCTTCAAGTGGACATAACGGGGCCTTGAGGACTACTTGTATGAAGGAAGGTTGGTCCATTACATTGTGTGCAGTGACTGACCATATCGGCCCAAGTTGTGTCTCACTTGATTGCACTGCAAATCAATTTACAATATATTTTCCCAACCTCAAATCCTCCATTATCTGATTGGCTGAACATCACGTGCCTGTGCAGCCTTCTAAATGGCGACCAATTTTACCAGACCGTCTATCGATGATCTGCCTCTCAATGAGGCAGGCCCATAGATGGTCTGATCACCAGACTATCATTTAGGGCTCAACAGAAGGCTTGTGTGACCATGTGACTCGGAAAGTGTTTGATTTATCAGGATACTTGCAAAAACAGCAATTTCCAGAAGCACATCCAGGGTGCTGAAATGTTGGTTACAACCCCTGTCCACCTGGTTACCTCACTGGTGATCTGATGGAGGAGGTGGGCTCAATGCCACGTTATTACTGTTCTCCTTGCTGACACTCTTATGAGCAGAATCTGAACATTTGTATCACCACTGGTGTTAGTTCTGATCACATCAACCCGAATACTGGAGGAAAGAAGAACATTCAGGCTCTTGAGGCAGGCCCATTTGCCCTACTGGAGGACATAATTGTGATCATCTATCGCAAAGGTCTCTGAATCTGACATTACCTCCATTGCTGAGCACATCGTGATGTCCATCCTCCTTCTCGTTAGAAACTTCATCCCAGCCCATCAGGCAATATCGCTATATGATTATACTGGCAAGTCTCTGATATTGTGCTCAATGCCTTTGATGTGAAGAACAATGTGATTGGTACCATCAGTGCTGGCCACATCTTGAAGCCTTTTGACCCCAAGGAGCTCCTCTACTATGACTAGGCTTCTCTCTTGGAGGGTAAGATAACATTTTACCTTGTCCCAATAAAACCTATTCATTCTTCAGAGGTGCCAGTGCTGTGCAGGCCATTGGCACCTGCCATGTCAATAATCTCGAAGAATTTGTTTCCCAGTGTGATGTCGTCACTGCAAACTGCCCTCTCCATGAAAGTTCCAGGAGTGGATCTTGCCAACACTGAGCTCCTCAGCCACTTCAAACCCATATGTAACGTTGAGCTTGGTCCTGATGCAGATGCACATACTTGTCTGACATGCGATCCCAACAGGGTTCATGGTTGGTTAACACTGCACATTGTGCCTTCTGTGGCAAGGATGCCGTCTCTAAAGTGCTCAAGAGCGGCCACCTTCTCGGTTTGTCCTACACAACCTCTGCATCCATTTAACAATTGCTCACATGTGTACCATGTCATTGCCATGTAGGCTATGCTGGTAATGTGTGGAATGTCCAACCTGCCCCCAGGGTCTGCATCTGGCAGCACACGGAGCATCCTCCAGAACTACCTGGTAAGCCACAAAATGTGATCATTGGCATTGGTGTGATTAGGCAAGTACGAGAAAAACACATGTATGTCATTTGATTTTACCAGTTTGGTGGGTTTGTTGCTGATCTCGTGTGTGTTTTGAGTTAGACGGACAACAGTGAATGGAGAGGAAACTATTGGGATAACCCAATTACGCAGGAGCAAGAAGGGTAATGAATCAGTGGGAGATACACACTGATAGGTTGATGGTTGGTAACAAAGAATATCTCTAGTGTGAGAACACGTAGAGAGATGTTTTCAGAGAATGAGGATGGTAGATGGATCAAAGGATATCCTTAGAGGATCTGAGTGAGGGTATAGAGCGAAGGACGAAAGTAATTGTTATTGTTATTGAGACAGGCTTAAGCCATGTCTTATATAGTGTTCAGTGATGAAACACTGATATAAGTAATACATGTTTCAGAGATGAAACATGTAAGAGATATAGGGATAAAACACATATCAGTGATGAAACATGTTAGAGAATCTGAAACGTATAGTGAAACGTGTATCACATCTTATGACACAATGATGTCATAGTCTAGACCAAAGATAAGGGTAGCTTATCTAATGATGGTGAGTAATATGGATAGCATAAGGATAAGGTCATAGACTGCCCTAGAATCTGGTATCAGGAATTGAATATGAAAATATGAAATACCAGAATTCTCAACACTCCTCCTCACTGATCATGTTACAATTTGAATGGAAAAAGTCAAAGAGCCTTTCTTCCATCTTCAAACTTCTGCTTGCCTAGATTCTTTGTGAAGATATCAGCAAACTGCTGATCGGTAGGCACGTAGTAGAGCTTGATCTCTCCAAACTCTATGCTTTCACAAATATAGTGGTCGGTCATGTGAACATGTTTTGTATGACCTTTTTGAGCAGGATTCGAAGCAAGGAACATAGCACCTTGGTTGTCAACACAAAGTGGTAGTGGACCTATCTTGAAACATAATTCTTCATAGACATTATGTATCCAGTGAAGTTATTTGGCAATTTTGGTCATGCCACAATATTCTGCTTCAGTGGAAGAGAGTGTGACTCATTGTTGTCGCCTAGATAGCCATGATACAATGCTGTTTCCTAAGAAAATGGCATAACCAGTAGTGGAGTGTGATGTTTCAACATCTTCAGCCCAATCTGTATCAGAATACAGTAAGCACATAAGCCATTTTGGTCATCATGTCCAGAGTACAAGATGCAAAAATCCTGAAAGGATGACAAGTAGCACACAATATAGAGTGCCTTTTGCAAATGTTCTTCCATAGGAGTGGAAGAGAACTGAGACATTTTGATAACTGCAAAGGCTATGTCTGGTCAAGTACCCAGCATGATGTATAACAGTGATCCAATGACCGACTGATAGCAACTGCGAAGAGTAGGATTCGACTAATCTTGGTTAGAGTTAGGTCTCAGATTATATCCAGTAGGAAGAGGTACAGAGACTGGTTGGTCTAGAGTAATTACTCGCTTCTTGCGATCTCTAGTAATTCTCATACCTAAGTACTCAGTTGCTTGACCAAGATCTCTTGATTCCAAACATTTCATGAATTGTGACTTATGAGCAAGGACTTGTGTCTTGTTACTACCCATGAATAAAGCATTGTCAACATAAATGAGTAAGACGATCAAATCATCACCAATGATCTTGAAATATGTTCCTGGGTCAGATTTGCATCTGAGGAATCCCATCTCCAGGAGAGATCAGTGAAGCTGCTTGTTCCATTGAAGGGCAGCTTGCTATAAACCATACATCGCTTTTCTCAAGTGACAAACCTTGTTCTCCTGACCCTTAACTATGAAACCTTCAGGTTGATCCAAATAAATTTCTTCATCCAGCTCACCAAAAAGAAAGGCAGTCTTAACATCTAGGGCTTTGAGTTCCCAATCGTGAAGTGCAGCTAGAGCAATAAGAAGTTGGAAGGTTTCTTCATAGTCTATTCCAAAGACTTGCATAAATCTTTTTGCAATGAATCAAGCTCTCTTGCAACCGTCAGATTTTACAGCAAATCTCCATCTCCCTTTGACGGGTTTACAACCCTTAGGTAGGTCTACCAACATCCAAACCTTGTGATCAGAGAGGGATTTAATCTCCTCCTGCATTGCAATCATCCATAAGTCCTGTTCCTGTGTAGAGAGTTTTAGAACGTCTCTAAACTGTTTAGAAATGGAACCTGATCTGACAGCCATGTTAAAAAGCTGTCTCATCCACTTGGAACTATACATTTGTCCAAGGTCTTCTCCTTCTTTGGTCAAAGTGACATCCATCACGTTGGTTGGCTCCTCCTGGATAGTATCAAGGCCTCGTGACATAACTCTCTTGATCTGAATAGCTGGTCTATCTCCATGTGCATTATCAGGAAGAATCCTGGGCACGGGAATGCAAGAGGATCATCTCTGTTCAGCAATAGGTCTAAATGTTGAACGTTCATCCCTAGTAGGGTGATGCTGATGAGGTTGTGATCTACACTCAGGTAAGGTCTCATCAAGATGTTGACGGGGAGGTAACCAGGTTCGAAGTAAGAGATCTGAAGATCCTTGTCTGTCCTCTTCTGGAGGCAAATCTGTAACCATATAACGCTTATGTTGATGGTGATCAGTAATAGAACTCTGATGACCTGTTTCAGGTTGAGTATATTTAACAGCAGGTCGAAGTGGTGAAGTATGATAGAATGGTGGATTGGTAGAGGATTTCAGGGAGTCATAGAAGAGCAGTGATAACAGCTCTGGTGGTTCCCATGGAGTCGTGGATGGTGGTCATGATTCTAATGAATGCCCATCATCAAACAGACATGGTTGATCAGGTTGATGTCCTAGTCCTAATGGTATTGATGGTATAGGTACGAGTATATCTTGAGAGGGTTCTGGATCACTTTGTTGAGTGTCATCCTTAGTAGGGTCATCTATGGGGTCTTCTTCAACTGGAATAGTGGTAGGTATGAGTTATGCCTCTGGACTGAAAGAACGACTGAAGTGTCCCAGCCATAAATTCCCCCCTTTGGTCTGAACGTACAGAGGTGAGTGAATGACCAGTAAAGATTTCAGCCCATGAAACCATCAATTGGAAGTGCTGTGAAACAGCATCCTTGATGCATAAAAATGCAACAACTGCAAAACCAGAAAAAATCGTCAATGAAAGTAAGAATGTAATGTGCACAAACTTGAGATTCTGTGGGCATAGGCCCAACAAGATTGGAGTGAACAAGTCCAAGAGGATGAGTAGCACATTTATCTGAAGATGGATATCGATAATCATGCATCTTCTCCAAGGCACAGCCTTTACAGGGAGAAGAGTTATCCGGTGGAGCAACAGTGGGCATATCAGTAACATGAAAAGGAGCAACACAAAGTGCATTCTTGGACGAATGTCCAAGACAATGGTGCCAAAGTTTGTAAGAGTCTTCCTTAACAAGTGAGTTAATAGAACCGATCATTGGAGTAATCTGAGATGACTGAAACCAATGAAGGTTGTTGTTTGGAGATAAGGCTTCGGCCTTAATGACCAAACACTTGTTTGTGTTCCAGATGTTGGATTCATGATCGTTGATCGTACACTTATAGCCTTGGCTAGTAAGTGTAGGAACAGACAAAAGTCTGTGTCCTGCATGTGGTGCATACCATACTTCTGAGAGAACGATAGGTTCTGCTCCTTTATCTTTTGGCTGTATAATTATCTTACCCAGACCATGCATAGGAACTTTGTGTCCATTAGCAACAACAGTGTAATGAATCTGAGATCCTAGATGTGCAAAGTCATCTTTCAAAGGAGAAAGATGATCAGTGCAACCACTGTCAATCATCCAGTGGTGTTGGGCAAATACTTTGTCAGAGTCTCTTCCTAGTGCAAAAGCACCGTGATAATAGTCAAGCCCATCATATTCGTTATCATATCCATACATGTCATTGTCATTGTAGTTTGGTAAGTGCTCTCCTATGTCTCATGGGGTTGCCATGGCTATTGCCAAAGGCATAGATGGGAGAAGTGCCTGGATATGAGTCTCATTCAACAAGTTGATACTGTATTGTCAAAATCAGAAGACAAGCTGGCAAGGCCTTCAAGAGAAAAAGAAACCTTTTTCCTCTTCTCCTTCATCATCATCATCATTGGTGTCCCAGATGTAGCAATAGCTCCTTCAGAAAGGACATTCCTTGAAGGAGCCCTATTGAAAGGGCATTGAAGACAGCCCAGCTACATTCATCCTGTTGTCTTCATTATCTCTCCAACCTGTGTGGACGATAGTGGACGAAGAGTTGTTTATGTCATGGTCTTCCTGCATAAAGCTAGGAGGAAGAAAATCTTCTTCAACATATTCTGGTTCTGCGACAACTTCATTAGCAAACATTACCTCTGTTAGGGACTGTGCAACTCCGGAGTTCGTGCAGATGGATAGGACTTCGGCTTCAGCTTATGTGCTGCGCCCTTGCTGTCGTTCATGTCCCATATTTCAGAGTGAAGAGAAACAGAGGAGAAGGAAGAACAGGAGTCTGTCCTAGTTGATAATCAAGCTACTGTACATGGAGTATCTAGGAGTATATATACAGAGGAAAGTACAGTATTAATAATAGGATGACTGAGAGGAGGTCGGAGAGTAGGAAAGCCAGTGCTGTGCTCTGGCGAGACAAATGCCAGAGCTGTGTATGCACAGGTTGGAGGTATCTAAGAATCGGAGCTAGACTAAGTATGGAACAAGGAGTATCGTAAGTAGAAAGTGTCAGAGAGGATTAGTCAGAATACAGAGGTCTGGAGGAACGGAGATACATATAGACAGAGAATAGACCAGAGATCACTCCTGAGGAGCGGAGTTGTGCCTGGAGGGCCGGAGTGTGCTAGGGGTTGGCATGATATATGACAACCTCATTCACTTTACCTTTGCCCTTAATTTCCTGTCGCTTCTTAAACCAATCCTTCTTCTGTCCCCTACCAGGTTGTTTAGATCTGGCAGGACCTTTACCTTTCTTCTGGTTCAGGTTTGCAGAACCCAATTGAGGCTGGTTAGAATAACCGCCAGAAGGTTGGTAGTTGGGAGTAAACAGTCTCAGTTGATATGAGGGGGTCTGGCTTCTCCACTGATTTTGAGGTGGAGGGCCATGTTTAATCATATTGGTCTGGTTGACAGAAGATTGGCCTCCGGAATCTGCCTGAGATATCTGGGTGTGGAG
>JBBPNN010000934.1:0-13876 GCA_038090935.1 Hortiboletus campestris | reverse complement strand
CGGGCATCACGGTCGACCACACTAGCCAGTGTGCTGGTCCCCGTCCTTTTCGTGTGCATCCCTGACACCGTACCCTAGGGAGAATCGTCTGTACAAGAACTACCAAGCACTTCTCCGATGGGTTCCTTCCATTCGTCAGGTTCCCCAAACGGACCTCAAGGACGTTCTCCAACGGGTAGGCCTCTCTTTCGGCCCCATGACGCTTTGCTCACACAATTTTAGCTTGGAAAAGGAGCAGACAGTGGGCGCAACGAGGATACCCATAGGCTCAAAGTCTTGGTGGTCCACTGGCTCGTGGAAGGCACCCCGAAGCCGGACCCCCCTCTTTCTATCAGTGACAAGAGTGGGAGAGGGTTTTATAATGACGCGACAGGCAAGCTTTTGTGTCCGGTCAACTACGACTGGAATAATCTCTCGTAAGTATGCATATCTCTTTTGTTTACCAGATTTGACTATCTTCACGATGTAGCCATCGACAGAACATTCGAGATTTTCATCCCGACTTTCCTGTGAACGCACTTTCATGGCCGACCTTTTTGTATGCCGATGGTCAGTTCGACCCCGAGGATCCAGCCAAGGGTCTGTTCAAGGGCGCATGGCTGGTCAGGGTAGGTCTAGCACTCGAACACACGCAGCCGTCGCTCACTCCGCATCTCAGGCCTTCAAAGCCATCTTCATATCGCCATCATCCACAGACGACTTGGGAAATGATACTCAAGAACTAAGGCCTTCAAGAAAACGTCGCCGTGGTGATAGACGGACGTGCGCTAATATTGCTAGCCTGATAGGCATGCAGACCGTTGAGCCGCGTGCCATAGCCTATGTGGCTTGCCAGGTGCGTCGTCGATCTACTATCCGTTCTGACTGTGGAGCGCTCTCACCATGTAACTGGCATTCTAGCTTCGCTTTGCCCTGTCATCATGTGGATCATGGGCTCTTGTTGACGGCATGTTCAATTGCCATGATTTTTACAATGCCATCGTGGACTGGTTCGAGGAGACCCCCACTGAGGATGAGCGTAAGTTCGTTGCCGAGCTCTTACTGTGGTGGAACAGGCAAGTCACAGACCCCACTCGCGTGATAATCGATGTTCACCAAAGCTTGTAGAACAATATTTGGCCCCACTTTCGCGTTCGTGCTCGAGCCCGATTGCACAGCCAACAAGTCTGTCGCGATGTCGATGAAGAAACGCCGGATCTTCACTAATGGCCCGATCGTCCATTAGCATTTCAAGAATATGTAGTAGCTGTCAATCAAGAATGATCATTAAGTTTACCTTCGGTCTGACAAACCCCCAGCCCGGTTGACGAACGCCCGCTCAAATTCGCTTGTAGAAGTTGCTCACTGTCGTCATAATATACATCCGTTCACATGAATGCCATAATTTGCAAGCCTGCCAACTCTTGTTGTATGTACACGTCCGGTCCTTTCTTCCCTATCCCGGCACCCATTCGACACAGACACTCAGGTGACGACAATGCTAATTGCTGAACACGAGTGAACGCATTGTCTGTAAAAGCATGCCCGACAGACCTGGATGACATTCGATGCAATGATATTCGATGTGAGTGTGAGCAACCATATCGGGCATTGCCAATTAATATCCTTCAGCAAATGGTTGATATCATGATACCTAATGTGGCATTTCGCCCGACTCTAACAGATGGACCGGCCCTCAGCCGAATGCTAATCCTCACCATGTCTTTGTTGTTTAGTTCCGACAGGTATCATTATTACTATAATGTCCCATATCTACCAGAAAGTCACTAATAGTTCAAATACATTACCCTTACACAGCTTCGCCAGTGAACCTACCCCGACAATGGCTTTTGTGACTTGCCATCTTGGAACGAGCCGACGTGTCTTGGCCGCGTTCGCCGTGCCGTGTGATGCGCGACATTACTGACGCGCCGATATTTATTATCCAGCAGACCTACTATTATAGTCGCTCTCGAACTTGGAACGGACCGACGTGCCTTGGCCGCGTTCACCATGCCGTGTGATGTGTGACACTACTAACGGCCTGATGTTTATTGGCTGCACGACCTACCGCGGTAGTGGAGTATCCGTGCTTGTCATGATAGTTTATTGTTCCTTCGAATACTCTAATTACAAGACTTAACAAGGCATTACCAGGCCTTGTCCGAAGCCCTGGATCCCCGTGATGTGCTGGACGACTTGAATACTGACGCACGTTCCGACAACCAGCAAACGAGCCGCCGAACCTCATCATATGCATACGAAGCTTTAAACCAGGTCTCGGAATCGGAGTCTCTTCTCGAGAGCGTGACGCGGTACCCCACACATGTATCACACGTAGCAGGCATGGCTGGAGTGCTGCTGAATTACCCATTCTCCGACGTTGGTTGCAGCTAAAGGCCTTGTCGCCGGAATGATAGCAACACGCGTTATTTGAAGGGGGGCGATCTTTCGCGCCTCTTTTAAATGCTTGCTTTGATGCTTTTCTTATTTTTGCTGTGTTTGTGGTATTTGCTCAGTACCAACACGGTCGAGTT
Source organism: Hortiboletus campestris (assembly GCA_038090935.1). Lineage (NCBI taxonomy): Eukaryota > Fungi > Basidiomycota > Agaricomycetes > Boletales > Boletaceae > Hortiboletus > Hortiboletus campestris. The sequence goes on along the minus strand of JBBPNN010000934.1, from coordinate 11,360 downwards.
GGTTCACGGACGCGAGAGGTGTTCCCGACGCGAGAACGCACCAGAGTGTCCGCGTCACCTTCCTTCACTAATATTACTGTGCGAATTGATTCGGTAAGGAGACACGTGTATACTAGTACCCGACAATGTTGAATGACGCACCGGGACAACCGATCAGGCATCCTACATTCCATCGATCCGCCTAGCTGGGTATGTTCTCCACTGCACGTTTCTGGCGAAATAATGGTGAGCACAAGGCGGGTTGAAAGAACAATGCTGACGAGAACACAAGAGTCGAGCGAAAACGATCCCTCCAGTATCGTTCACCGAGAGGAAGCAAGACCGATCGTAATCGATGGTCGAAATGACATATATTCCGTCGCGATCCTCGTCGATGGGAAGCACGTCGTGAGCGGCGGCGGCAAAGGGAAGATTCGATGTTGGCGCATAGAGGGTGGTAAGGAGGTGGGGACGCCAATGGATGCGGGAAGTCCTGTTCTCAACATTGCAGTGTCACAAGATGGCAAGGTGATCGTTGGCGGGACGAAAAGTGGCTGGGTGACGGTGTGGAACGCAGAGAGTCGCTCAAAAGTGACCGAGTTCAGAGCACACGACAACTCCGTTAATGCAGTCGACGTCTCGCCAGACGCGACGAAAATCGCGACTGGATCGGATGATAAAACTGCTTGCGTCTGGTCGCTGTCCACTGGCGAGCGACTGCGCGGCCCGTGGCAACACAACAACTACGTGGCAGCGGTCAAGTTTTCACCCAACGGACGCCTTATCGCTACTGCGACACAGTATCGGGACTCCGTTCGGGTCTACTACTCGGACATTCAGAATGGCAGCCTCCTTGTCGAGTTCCCAGTCAAAGTCAATTCGTCGTTTAACCAGTCCCTCGCCTGGGCCGGTGATGGCAACCAACTCTTCGCCTTGTCACGCGATGGCAACATCCACCGTGTCGACGTATCCGCCAAGACCATGCCATCGAAATGGCGCATTCACGACAGCAACAATCCCAGATGCATCGCCCTGGCAAGCAACGGCGCATTCATCGCAGCCTCCGCTCTTTCTTCGGTGTCATTTTGGGACACAACGAGCCAAGAGCAAATCGGGGCTGTCATCGAGTACACTCATGACATGCATGACATCCGGTCCATGGCTATGTCATCAAACTATGACCTTGTGACCAGCGGAGACAGGAGAATTACCCTCCGAGCACTTTGTGGCGCCCTTCCCTCTCACCACTTGGACAATGTAAGTGTACCAACATTTTTTAAAACGGAAAATCGCAAACCGCACTACTCGCCGTTGTAGACCACGCAGGAAATCCAGCACACAGAGGCTGCAAAAGTTGACGACAGTCCAGGTACGTTCATGCGCACCCCGATCCTATTTTCTGACATCCGTGTCCATCAGACGAGAGAGCAGCGAATCTCGAGAATACCATCCAGGAACTGCGTGACCAGCTTGCCAAATCTCAACAAGCCCATCAGGAGAGAGATAACATCATCCAGTCGCTACGCGCTCAAGAGGAGAGCTCGAGTATGTCCCCGCCACCCCAATGCATATTTCTTTGATTCACGTCTACTAGATAGCAATTTCTCGCGTCTCGAAAAAACCAACCAGGAACTCCGCAAAGAACTCGCAGAATCTCAATGCGCAGCAAATCAGCTTCGTGCTGATCTTTACACACGTGACAAAAGCTCAAATGCACTCCTCGTCCAACTTGCCGACGCCCAGCGCAAGATTATTCGAGTCAACCGTGCGCGAGAGCAGAAGCATCAATGCGAATGCCTGTATGCCCAAGATCACATTCGTGGTGCCGCGGAATGTCTTCTCGAGATTGCGAATACAGTAGACGATGATGTGAGAGCCGACAAGTTAATCATGGACTGGCTTTCCGGTGAGTTTCGGCGTCGTGCATTATGATAGAGTATCTGATCGCTTCCATCAGAATTTACCCACCGATGCATCACAACGCTAGAGAGAGTCGGAGACGAGGCATCAAACGTCGGGAAACGGGACGAAGCAATTGCAGCTTACTCTACTGCTCTGTCGCTCGGCCCCACAATCCCAAACGCTATAATGACGAAGTGGGCGAACATGATATTGGAACGTGGCCCAGCGCATGAGGCATCGAGTGCTGCAGCCAAGGTATGCTCTCCGTGATGGTTCGAAGATGGATAGTGACTCTCTTTCGGTTTAGTTCAAAGTTTCGAGGTTTGTCGTCTACCACGTCATCTGCGACATTCTACAGGAGGACGGTCGCCTCGCGGAGGCGGTCGAGTGTTTCCAACAAATGCAGCACGAGCTGCCAGAGGACGCGGGTGTGCGCGATGAGCGAGCGGAATGGGAACTCAGTGGGTTGTTGCAGTCGCAACGTAGCATGGGCTTATTCAAACACCTTCCCCAGATTTTCGAGGACGTTGTGTCGAGAAGCTAGAAAAGCTGGGCGACGTCGCGAGGGACTCTAAGAAGCATGACGAGGCCACTGGATATTACTCCAATGCACTGTCACTTGACCCGACAAACAACAATATCCTCCTTAAGCAGATTAACGAGGTATGGAGCTTGTTTCACGTCAAATCAAACAGACCCCGCTGATCTACTATCAGGACATTGAGCTCGACCCATCATCCCATATAGGGTATGAGAGGAAGCATGCTGCATTACACGACATGGGGCATCACGGCGAAGCTTTCACGGCATTCAGGATGATGCTCTCAAGGCTGGAACAATCTCGCGATCCTCACATTCGCGGTAAGCGATTCTGTTGATATTTCACGCAACAAACGGTTTTGATTGGTTATGGACAGAGCTTCGTAATGAGTACGTCGACGCAACCGCCACGATTCAAGAGGTCGTCGAGGAGACTGTCCGCGACATGCCACGTGTTCTCATCGACACCACTACCGGCCGTCTCTACGACAAAACCCAGCAAGCAGCTGCTTTTGAGGGACTCCCGATCTATGATGAGCTGCGGTCTTCGATGACTACCCGGCTCGACCATGCACGTATTCGGAAAGAAGTGGAGATGTACTACCAATATGTGATGCTGTCACACAAGTGGCAGCCCCATGAACCGACATTCCAGACAGTCGAGAATATCTCAATCTATGGGCTGCCGGAGTCTCCTGGGAACAACAAGGTACAAAAATTTTGTGAACTCGTGCGCTCTCTTCACTTCCACTGGGCATGGAGCGACACTTGTTGCGTAAACCAGCAAGACAAGGGGGTGCAGCAAGAATCGGTGGTTGCCATGTTCAGGTGGTATCGTGGTTCATCCCTCACCGTCGTCCACCTTCTCGGAGTCTTGTCGACGTCACAGGAGATTGGTTGTCTCTGGAGGAGCATCTGGAACACTCGTGGGTGGACATACCAAGAATACGTTGCTTCCAAGGTTGTCCAATTCTACACTGAGGACTGGAAGCCATACCTTGGATTGGACATTTTCAACCACAAGGAATCGACCATCATCCTTTCGGAGATGGAACAGGCGATGAACTTTGCCGCACAGGAGTTGGCCACCCTTCGACCGGGCCTAGACAGGGTGCGTGAGAAGCTCTACTTAGCTTCCAGGCGTCGAACGACACGTGAGGAGGATACTGCGTACTCTTTGTTTGGCATCTTTAAGGTCCCCATCCCAGTCATATATGGCGAGGGAAATCAGGCAGTCGGTCGCCTCCTGGAGTATATCCTGACACGTTCGCATAATGTCACGCTTCTCGCTTGGACTGGGAGTCGCTCTGGTAGTTACCTCACCTACCTCCCTGCGGATCTCACTGTCTACAACGAAGTCGCGCCACCGCATGTTCCACGACCAATCGAGATAGCTGAGATGGATGGCATGGTCATGGCGTTGCGCTCATCGTTGCCCGACCTTTCCCTGGCTGTAGCTTTGTATAGGCGGCTCCACGATCTCCCCACACTGTCGCTCGAGGCTGGTCGGCTCAAACTTCCTGGCATTGTATTCCCCCTCCATGTCCTCGTTCCTCTCCCGGAATCAGAATCCGACTCCGACCTACCTGTTTATCGTGGGAAGTCACCCATGCTCGGAGATGTCGAGATCAAGACCATGGCCGACTTGTCCGGGGTGGAACGATTACTTCTCATTCATCCCTGGATCAATCCCCTTCTCGACCAGGATTTCTCGACCAGTGGCGCTGCTCTGTTCGATGATACCATGCGCACACTGCGGCTGATCGTCCGGCTCAGGCAGCCATTTGGGGCACTGTTGCTTGCACCGCTGACACGTGCGGAATACAGACGGGTGGCGACGGATAGCTTGATCATGGTCCGAGTTCGCGAGGAGACTTCGTTGACTGAATTGATGGATGGCATCCGTATTGTCCACATACAGTAGATGTAGATGGATGAATTTGTACCTTTGACAACGTAGATAGGATGTCATATCTCACGCGCGTAGTCTAATTCTCGTTCTGCACCGTGGCTTCATTCTTCTCTCTCCGAGTCCTCGAGCTTGAACTTGCTCCCTTGCGGAAGGATGGGCATTAGCGCAAGTCAAGGCTTTTCGAGTAAGTGACATGGAGCCGTCGCATGACCGACTTCGATTTTGACTCATCGCGCCAATTACTTGTCTGTGTCATGCTTATCGAATCCTCTGCGATGATTTGCCCCCGAAGCCATCGTCCACAAGATCGTCATGACCACGAACATGGCTACAAGTCTGCGCGGGCGTGGGCGCGGGAGGAGGGGGCGGGGAGTTAGCCCTCGCCACACCGGCACGAAAAAAGAGGCAGCTGCAACGTCTTTCATCGGAAGGATATGGGGCCCCCCCATGAAAGAAACCGTACCTGCCCAGAATCCAGTCAAAACGACCTTCTGTGTCGAAAGTCGATGCACACCAGAGCGCACGTACCGCCCGGCGTCACTTTTGCACCGACGTAACACAGAATGAATGCTGCGAGGAGATGCACGTCCTTGAGCGCCATAATCTGGCGAACCGAACTCTGTGCGCTCCAATGCTGGCGTGAACGACAATGTCAGCATCGACGAGACAACCGACAGCATGTGCATGCTGTCAACAAACACGCAACATACTATTCGGACTCGGCATGATATCCCGATACAAGTACACCCTCTAACATCTCGAACGAGTTCAGGACTCCATCCCAACTGTCTGCTCTCTGTGATTCAGGCAGGGATCAAGTGTCAGTACTTCTCCACTTCGCCAGTCCCAACGTCGAAGGTAACGACCTCTCCCGCTACCGCTTTCTTGAGATACCATTTTTTGAGGTTCCAAACGAACTGAGAACTCTGAATGCTAAACACCAATCGAAGGATTTAAATTCAATACACAAAACTGGGACAGAGGGAAAATACAAACGTGTATGTATTGTCTTTCCCCCTGACAGTGTACCAAGCATAAGCAGGAGGAAGGAGAATACCGTCCTTGCCGTCGACCGCGAGGTAAAGGGCGTCCAAGGGAGACACACCTTGGCTCTCACCGCCAAGGTGGTTGGAGATGCTCCACTGCGTGCGACAATCAAGATTCAAGATCCCGATCATGGATTTTGAGGCCAAACGATGGACGCACAGCTTGGGTGGATAGTTGCTCGCACTCGGTGACACTCAGCGGGTATCCCGAGGATGATTTAGACATTGTTGGAGCGCGAATGAATGAAGATCTTTTATAACCGCGTTGAGCCTGGAACTCGATATGGAGTTGGAAAGAGGAGCAACTTCTGAGTGCTGTGTGACCTGTTACATGCCATTCATCAGATTTCAGAGCCGTAGCCAGTGAGTACTTGAGTATCCACCATGATACGATTCTAACACCCTGTTCATGTTTTCGACCCTTTGATACGGAGCTGTCAACGTCAGCTTTCAATGCCGCCTACCCCGGCTGACACTCGACACCCCAACACCAACCACAAGACTTCCATGCTATCACCGAAATCCTCATTCGGCGTCAAACCCAGCTCGAGGATGTCGCCGCCGAACTCGCCTTTGTAGCACTGATCATGGAGTGCATCCTACCAGATCCTCGTCTTGATGCAAGCCCACCAGGGTCTTTGCGTCAGGCGCTCATCCTCAGAGACCCTGAGCAAGATACTCGTCCGGTGTTTACCCCCCGAGACATACATCAAGCCCGACACAATGATTGTGCCCCTGTTGCTCAGGGGTCACGGTGTCTGCAAAGGGTGGCGCAAGGTAGCGTTTGGGGCCCCGAGGCTTTGGTGGTGCAGCAGCAGGACCTCTTCCATTACCACCACTGGCTTTCCCGGCGCAAGAAGCTGTCCGTTCTCGCTCGCCGTCAACGTGCATGAGGTGTCGTATGACCCGGTGTGACGGTATGAACTGATGGAGCCTTTTCAGCCCTACATCGGCCGCGCAGCACGGCTATACGTCACCTCTGAGAGAGCCGCCACGCCAGACCTGTTGCTCTAGGACGTGCCTATGTTCGAGCACCTTACACCGACGGTCTGGTTGTGCTCGGCCTCCTCGCGCTCTATCCGCCGATCTCCAAGACTTTGCTTTTCCTCTCGTGTTCGTCCCACTGAACGACGTGCCCGACGTGCGCCCCGCATGCGCTCACGCAGCGGCAGCAAAACGAATTTAGGGCGTTCGCAGTGTCCACTCGAGACGCTTCTGACGCAGGGTGGGCAGGCGTCATCCAAGGAGGGTCCGGGAGAGTACGCAGCGTTGATACCTATGTTGAAACATGTGGATGTAAGGCTGGTGGCCCGCGGTGGAGTTGCAAGCCCTAAGGAGATCCTTGCGAGACACGGACTCGTTGAGCCTAGTGAACTATTCTGGAGTAGCGGTGTAACCGTGTGCATATAGCATAGTTAGCAGCTCCAGAAGGCCCGCTGTTGCGTCATCGTGCTCGAAAGTATCGGATCGACCGTCGTCGTTGAGTGAACTCTCCTGTCGCCGTCGTCTACGAGAGCCGCGTACTTGAGGACGGTAGAGCGAGTGGAGATATTGCATGGTCGTATAAGTGAAAGTGGTGATCTCGGTGACACAACGTCGGCGGTTGGATCAATATTGTCATGGACGTTAGTACGATCAACTCGAGCCAACAATCCTCAGGCTTTACCACCGCTACGCCCCATGCCTCCCAGTCCTCCGCGTTCTCCCTCGCGATCCCTTCATCCAGTTTTGCAGCTTCCACTGCCAGCTCAACGTCAACCCTCGCAGACCCAAACTCGCCCGAGCTGTTCAAGCACAACATACAGATCGCCATGGATCAAGTCGCTCGGGTGAACGCGCTTGCGCGCAGTGCATTGAACGGCATGTCCGTCCGTCTAGCCCCGAATTCAACCTCTCAACGCTCACTGCGCCCTTGTCAGACAAAACGCCTACCAGGCAGGCGTCAATCCGGCACAGACACAATGTCCGCACGCTCTAACCCCCATGTTTTTGTATTTATCCTAACCCTGCCTAGTGGACTTGACGGCGCTCGATCAAGCTATGCACGCGCTCGCCGACATGCTCAGACAATCCGGCGTCGGCGCGTACCCGCTCCCTGCGCCCGATGCACGGAACACGAGTCCGCAGACCGAGCAGGAGCTCATCGCTGACACTACCCGTGGCGTTCAGCACTTGTACGACGAGTTCAAACGGATGCAAGAGAGCAGTGCGGTCGTTGTCAACCTCCTCGCTGCACCGGAGAGCTTGGGGCGACCAAAGGTGTGAGTGTCGAGGGCTGTTCGGTCTGCCGTCAGATGCAGAAGACCGCATGGTGATAGACTACGTCGTCGACTTGGTCGGTTATGACTAACATCACAGGATGCAACATACAATCCTCTTTTTTTTGGGGGGGGTATATTCAGACGAAATACAATACAATTTCATCCATAAACCGAAGCCCCATTTTTGACCCTCCCATCAGCACATGTTCTGTCTATTGATATCGTTCAAGCCGGCTGAGCCGCGTTGACATAGATCGTGCTGGACACACACAAGACCTGTGGGAACGACTTATAATCAGCGCCATCCGGTCCATACAATTATATGCAAAGGGTTGACCTCGTCAGGGTAGAGGTTCGTGCAAGTCTGGTTCACGTTCGGGTTGTTCGCAAGGAGCGTACTCTGCGTAATGTTGTACGCGGCCGCGATGCCGATACAAGTGTTCCCGGACTGCACGACGTAGGTTGTGGTGCAGTCTTGGCCGGTGATACCCAAGCAGATGACCTATACAGGATTTGAGTCAATCTAGGTATACACGACGCCGTGGGGGTGCCTCGCCTCGCCAGCTAGGAGGTTGGCACAGTTCGCGTCGATGATCCCGGTGTTCACAGCAGCGAGCTGGTACCTGTGGTTTATCAGAAATGTACGGTGAGTCGTCGACGCCAGCGGAGTCGACTTACGTGGAGACGTTGTAGTGGGCAGATATGAGGTTGCAAGTATCACCTGAAACGACGGTCGCATTGCGATCGCAGTTGGCGGGGAGGGCGGTTTGAGCTACTCAAGAATGAGATACGAGCGCGAGCGCACTACGTCATGGCACTACGCACCCTGGACAACGGCCGTAGCAGCGAGCGCAAGGGTGGCAAGGAGACCAAACATGTCGAACGAGAAGCGCGTCTTTGAAGATGTACGAGGTTCGCAGACAGTTGGCCTCTGCAAAATGCGACGGCTTTTATACCTTTTTTTTTCGAATCCAGCAGCGAATCCGGGGATAAACACGCTTCTATTTTGTTTACGGCGGCGAACGCGACGAAACGCGGAGTGTATTGGCTTTAATTGACTCGATCATTGTTCCGGGACTACCCGCGACGTTCGCGGAAGAATGAGAAGGCGATCAACCCCCATGGAATGCATTCGCGGAGGGGGGTCGAAGATTGAGTGGCTGCTGGTTGGTGATCCGCGCGCATGATCCGCGGTGATCGGTGACCATCGTAGCCCAAAAACGCTCCCAGGCAAGCATGCACGTGTCAAACATGGCGGTGGGATATATTTGTGCAGCGCGCGCTGTTGAGGTGAGACGGATCAAAGTCTCGACGCATTGCGTGGGCATGAATGGCCGCCTGTGAGTTCACGAGCTCAGACCTATAAATTAACGCCATGTTATTGGTTAGAAGTGCACGGTGACATATTTGACTCGGTCGAAATTACCGTGCACTTGATGCACTATGGCGATTATGGGGAGGATCCCGGTCCAAAAGTGAGCAATGTACACTGAGCGAAAGTGGCAACATACCGTGACAGTGACGTGCCATGGTGACATAACACATCCCCTAGGCGCACCTCAGGCTACTCGGACCTGTTTAATAGTTGTCCAAGTCGACCGCTGCGTAAAAGACCGCAGCGCACCAAAAATATGGTCTTTATTCACCCACCGTCCGACCCACCATCCTACACGGACGCAGTTAGCCAATTCATCCTACCTGTATCTATGATCGACCCATATGATAACCCGTTCGCGCGGCCGCATCCCAGGACCTGCGACATCGCATCGTTCTGCAAGGCACTCCACAGAGTCCGTACATTCTCTTCACAGCACGGCGTCGCATCTGTCCAGCACCGTAAGCGCACCCATCAAGGACTTCAGCATGAGTCTTTAATTCTCGACATCGTTCCATTGGTTCCTGGAAGGGACCGATCTCAAAGCCACCCGCTTCACACTTACATCGAAGTTGGTCGCTTCAAGGATCCGGATCATGTATGCCTCATCTGGGGTATTGCCGACGACAAGGTCACTGTTCTTGGACAGGAAAGAAGCAATGCGCATGCTGGGTCAGGTCCTGAGGATCCACTGGCAGCCACTGCAATCCCACTCCCAGGCCCCAGCTACACACCCTACTCACAACGCCAAACCCAGTCTCAGAGCATGAGATTCGAAGGCGAATGTCTTGCCACCCTTTCCTGGACAACCGACCTTCCAAATCTGATTGATGTCCTCGAAATCATCCGGTTGCTGTCGCTTACTCATCCGCGTTACAACCTTTTCTCGCGTCAATGCTTCTGGTTCTCCCGTGCCATCTGCCGCATCCTTCGGAGCACATATAGGTTTTATCAAGAGGCAGCTGGGGATAAGTCATGGAAGATGGGGAAGTTTCTGATATTCTTTCGAGTCTTGACACCTGCGCCATCCACACCTCTTGTTTCCTTTTCTCAGGACAAAAGTGAATGGACTCGCCTCGCAAGAGTAGGACAGACCCTGGCGGTGGATCAGCAAGTTAGCACATAATCATCACTTATTTGTACTTAGAACGTTCTATTTCACACTTAATGTACACTATCGTCTACTTATTCTTACTGGAAACACACTTGGATCACACTTATTTATACTGAGGATGAACTGGTTATTGCGGAAATGACAGGGTGTATTAGCGTATACAGGGACTTGTAAACACTGCTAATCTAAACGTTCGACGAGGACACGCGCGCCATCATCTGCTTTCTTCTCTGCCGGGCCATCTGCACTACGGCCATCTACGCTATGCAGGAGCCCTCAGGTGCGGTCGTGCATGAGCGATGGAGTAGCAGGTGGGTGTGGAGAGAGTACACATGCGCTGTGTCGCTGGATGGATGCAGTCAGCTATGGTCGTGTGTGAGCAACGAACTGATCTTTTTTTCCCTCTGGCATTCTGAGGTGGGTGAGTACGAACGCTGTAATGAGACTGTCAGTCTTGAGTGTTCATGACGAGGGCGCAAGCACTGACCATGGTTACCCCCGGCGCTGTCGCCCGCGACAACGGCATTGGACATGTAGAATCCCTTGCCGAGGACGTACTCGTAGGCGGCCACGATGTCCTGAAGCGCGGCAGAAAAGGCATTCTCAGGGACGGGTGGCGATATGGTAGCTCGGCGCGATGAGCATCCATCGCTGGACGGGTGCAGTCAGTTACCGTCGTGCATGGGCAATGAACTTATCTCCCCCCCTCCTGTCTGGTGGTGCTGAACGCCGTTGTAGCTCGGCGCGATGAGCATGCATCGCTGGACAGGTGCGGTCAGTTACCGTCGTGCATGGGCAATGAGCTTATCTTTTTTTTCCTCCCTGTCTGGTGGCGCTGAATGCCGTTGCCCTAGTCGGCGCGCCCAAGAGTGCGCGTGTGCCGATTCGCTGGACGGGTGCAGTCAGCTACGATCGTGCGTGGGCGGTGAACCTATCATTCCCCCCGTCTGGTGGGGCTGGACGCCGTGGCCCTGATCGGCGTGCCCGTGGGGGTTGGGGACGTCGCAGTCGGCGGGGTGGGTGTTGGGGTGTCGCACCCTGGTTTGGAGGGAGGGGCGCGGTGGCCGTTTGGATGTTGCTGGGCGCGGGGTGGGTATTGGGGCATCGCACCCATGGGTTGGGAAGGGGGCTCAGTGACCGTTGGGTGGGTGGGTATTGGGGCGTCGCGCCCATGGATTGGGAAGGGGGGCGCGTGGCCGTTTGGGTGTTGCTGGTCGCGGGGTGGGTATTG
>JBBPNN010000933.1:0-13887 GCA_038090935.1 Hortiboletus campestris | reverse complement strand
ACCCGCAGGAGGCGCACCCCCACCCCCACCCCCACCATCATCACTGTCTCCTCGGTTATTCCCTGGTCCTCGACCTCTGCTTCTCGGTGCGCCGCCGCCGCCGCCGTTACCTCCACCGTTGTCTGCATTCCGGGCCCCAGCTCCTTCTATGTATCGTCGCACACTCTGGAGTAGAGTCATGTCACTAGAAAGGAAGAACAACAAGGGGAGTAGATTCACCTGAACGACTTTGTCAAACTCCCTCTTGGCCATGACATACATGTCTTTATATTGCTCAATGCTCTGCACGAGCATCTCATCCTTTGTTTTGATGCCTTCGCACACCTGAACCATGCTTCGCTCCGTCTGTCAAATGTTTTGTCAGAGATGGGGACATTCATCGCTGCTAAGTCACCAGCCTATACGTCGGGGTAGACGTGCGGGATAGAAGATTGTGGAGCGCAAAAGAGAATAAATGCTAAGAGAGTGTGTGCATACCTCACGCCTCAGCTGCGGCTTTGACAAACTTCTATCGAATCCGATCTGGTTGTACCCTTCGACAAGGCCGATGCCAAGCGTTGAAGGAAGTAGATGCTTTGTTGCACCGTCCATTCGCTCAATAACGTATTCTCGATCAATGATAGTCTGAATGTGTTGTGCAATTGTTGCATCCGTCCCTATGTCGTTGAAGGCGGTGTTCAGGAATACTATTGATCGCGCCAAAGAGACTTACCAATCCCATTCTTGTCCATAAGTGTGACAAGGTCAGCTTCAGTGAGTAAGGTGGGCGAGGTCGTTTGTCCTTCTTTGATCTCGCAAGATGTGGGTTCGAATTCCTCACCCTCCCTAAAGTTCGGGATCTCCTTGCCTGTCCATTTGTCATAGGGATATACGTCCAGATAGTTCCTAGCTAAAACAATTAAACCTGCAATGTTACGGTGAGCCTTTAGACCACTCGGGAATCAGCAGAGAAACAAACCAGTCACGTAAAACTCTTCCCCACCGTATACCACCTCGACTGTCGTTTCTGATCCTTCCGCATCTTTCGAGCAGCTCGCAAGGAATCTCCGCGCAATGAAATCATACACTTTCTTTTCATCCCCGGCTAGATTCCCGTTGTGAGCTGTGGGATGGATTGGAGGATGAGCTTTATCGTTATTTTTGCCGAGGCGAGGTGGAGTAAAGCCACCCTGTTGAAGGCTATATCATCATTGACATAGGGCGAGCGTCAAAACAAGAGGAAAATTCGCATGACCGGCCGGGCGCACCCTGCTGCAAATGCCCCCCAGGAAGGATCTACAATCTGTTTCCCTATAAGAGTCATGAAGTCGAAATGGGGATCATATTGGTCTGTTTCTGTACGGGGATATGAAAGAAAGCCTTGCTGATAGAGCTTTTCGGCAATCTAGCGTTGTCCTTTGAACGACACTAAGCAAAACAAGTTGACAGATGGACATACATCCAAAACTTTCTTTGGTGCTAGCTTGAGGAGCCGTGATCCTGCCTTTTGAAGCTCGACGGTCGTCAGCGGCAGTGGTTTCCTATGAACTGAATGGATGCAACCGAAGGTGGCAGTGGAAAACACACCATTTTTTCGTGTTCTTTTGCGTGACTTTCGTGACTCGTGCACGTGGATTCTCCATGATATCTTCGTGTATCTCATTCACGATGTCTACCTCAAAAAGGTGTCCACGCCTCCATGTGAAATCAATTTTCTTCTCTTCTCCGTCGATTTGGCGGTTCAAAGAGAGAAGAATATACCAAAAATCTTCGGGAGTGAATGCTTTCACTTGATTGTATCTCTGCACCACGAAACCTAGCGTTGGGAACTGGCAGGGGCCTGGGTATGATCTGTATATGAGACTATCACCAGACACACTCTGAATAGTTTGATACCGTAAGAGACAACTTCGCGCTTCTCGCGGAACTGGGGGAGGCGATTCTGAAGAGCCAGAGTTTGCATACGAGTGAACGCTGCACCAATGCGCAGATCTAAGAAGATACGTGCTTCGACAGCGTCAGCTTGTGCTAGGTCGAGGTCCACTGGCTGTTGAGCCGCACGGTGAATTTGCCTGAGAGAGGTTTGGTGATTTGGTTCAACATGACATGGATAATGGAGACGAACTGGGGTATGATGGCGCTGAATCTGGCTCGCCTGACGAGAATATTAGGTTTCGCTTTCCGACATACTGTCACGATCTCCCATCCAATGTTTTCGCCCTCTCTATCACAATCCGTCCAAATCATCAGGGTGTGCGCACTGCGTGCCTCATTCATCAAGTTGCGTTCTATGGCCTTGTTGTCGCTTGGTACGATGGTGTGTATTGGTGCATCAAAAAGGGAGAGAGGATCACAAGAGTGCCATTGACGGTAAGCATCAGGGAAATCGTGAGCAAGGAGATGACCTGACACAGAAGTGACTGTGAAGTGAGAGTTTGTTTGGGGGTAATCAAAGTCGAAATTTTTGATGAAGCGGCTCTGTGTTGCACGCTAGTGTGTGGCAAGACGTTTGAAGTGGGAATAAGGTGATAATCACATTCACTTACTGTTTCTACACGACCACCGGACAAAATCTGACTGATGGACCGTGCAATGGAAGGCTTCTCCGCTACGCAAAGAACACGCATGAAGAGGGATGAGTTGCTGAAGAACGTGAGGCTGGACGACGTGAAAGGCGGGTACCAGCAGTGGCCGGTTGATGACGGTTAAGGAGAAGAGCGACAAGCAACGTTCCAAGCTCGACGCGTCGGGTGTGTGTCACGTGACATGACGAATACAAAGTCACGGGCATATGTTTTGGCTTGCTCCATGATGGATCCAGAGGAGGCAAATTCCCCGACTACGCGTCTACTGACACTTTTGAATGTCTCTGCGCTCAAGAGTAGAAAACGTCCGAGTGAGGATCCGTACCCGCGCGAGAAGCTGAACAAGCGCAGACACCTCGACTCCACTGCTAATGGGTCATGGACCGAACCAGAGCCCTCCGAGCTCCAGAGCGTGGCCATTTCTCAGCCAGGCGACGATCTGGATGTTACTGAGCAGGAAATAGATGAATGCCAAGGCGATCAGAGCGATCCAGCATGTGAGCTCCCCACCCACTGTTCCCCTCCAAAGACGCTGAGCCAATCCGCATTCCCACAAGCACGCAATCCATACGACCAACACTTTGGACCAAATCCTGAAATCTTGACGGAGCGCAGCAGGGCAGCGGTGGATCGAAAGCATTGGAAATCACATAGAGAGAGAATCGGTAAACTTAGTGCTGTTGCCAGCGTGCTTCCCGACGCGTCCGTGCCTCAGAAAAAACACGCCAAAAAGACTGCAGTGCGTCTCGTGCTCACATATTTTCTCCAATGCATATAATATCCATCATGACAGGTACTGGAACGTCTGCTCAATCCTTTCGAGTCTCAACAGGTCAAGCAACCAGCAGGTACTATTACCACAGTTCTCTTGTTGCCCCTCTCCTTACTTTGAAGCAGAACACACTCGGATTCAGGACGACCTACTCTCTGTTCTTTCCGCACATCTTGATGTTTACCATACTTCCGTTAGCCTCGAACATCACCAATGCATCCGTGAGGTAATTACACTGCATGCCCTTGACCATGTAACCAAGTAAGCCTACAAACTCACCCAACAAGCAATGCTGAAATCCGTTTAGAAAACGCCGCCGCGTACTGAAAAATAACGATCGTATCTCGCATGCCAAGTCAACCTCCTCCGATTCTCCAGAAGACGTCCAAGACCAAGGATTCACCCGCCCATCCATCCTGTTCCTCCTTCCCTTTCGTTCCTCTGCGCTTGCTTGGCTGAACGCGTTAATAACCCATACGCCTTCTCCATCCTTTCAGATAGAAAACCACTCCCGCTTCCTAGGGGAATACAGCTTGCCATCCGATGCGGTAGATAAACTCACTACCGCGCCATCTGGTACATATCCCCCAGATCATGTAGAAATGTTCAAAGGGAACGTGGATGATAACTTTAGGCTTGGAATCAAGATGACCAGGAAGAGCGTGAAGCTTTTCTCTGATTTTTATAATTGTGACTTAATCCTTGCAAGTCCTTTGGGATTAAGAATGTCGATCGAAAAACAAAAGTCAGCTCCCACTTTCCGCTGTGCCATAACGGAACATAATCCTTGACATTTATCCCAGGAGCTCCGATTTCTTGTCATCGATAGAGATTTTAGTTATCGACCAGATGAATGCGCTCACGATGCAAAATTGGAACCATGTGCAGGCAAGTACACGCTTATGGGAGTTTTCTCCGTGTACTTCACGTTTTGCCCATTTAGTTTGTCCTTTCTCATTTGAATGAAATGCCCAAAGAGTCACGGGATGTTGACTTTTCACGCATCAAACCGTGGTATCTTGATGGATTGTAAGCCAACTTTGATCAACTGACTGCACCATTCATTGACCTTCTCTTTCCACTTTTCCATAATTGGCTAACCGTTGACTCTCAGTTCGGCATACTTGAGGCAATCTATTCTCCTCTCCCCATTTGAAACGCCAGAAACACGATCATTGTACAACACCTCTCTCAAGAACGTGGCGGGGAAAGTAAGGGTGGAGAAATCATGGCCAGCACTACGGGTCCCAGAGGGGATCGATCATGTGTGTATAATGTGTTGTTATGCATATGAAACAACATTCTCACTCAATGACAGACATTCCTCGTGTTTGATTGCTTGAATCCAAGGGAGGAGGCGGATAGGAGGTTTAGTTATTTCACCACACAGGTACGTCTTGTCACTTTACCTATACCCTCAACTAGCAGTATTCTCACCTACCGTGATGCGCAGCTTTTACCCAGGGTGTTGAAATCAGCGGTGCAAAGCGCCAACACCGCGGTGTTTGTTCCTTCCTCCTTCGACTTCATCCGGGTCCATAATTACTTTAGAAAGACGAGCGGGATAAGTTTTGCTGTGCTGTCCGAGTGAGAACTTTCGTTTTCTTACTTGCATTGATGTCCTCTGGTTTGCGGGACACCTCGCTGATGTGTGAGGGCTTAATTAACCTCTTCTTGAATAGGTATTCCTCAAACCAAGATATATCCCGCGCTCGTCAGGCGTTTTTCTCCGGAAAAAAGGCGTTCTTGCTGATTAGTGAACGATTCCATTTTTATCGGCGGTGAGTTTCTTGTCCATTCGTGTTCCCCTGAGACTCACCTGAAATCTTCTCCAGGTACAAAATCAGAGGCATCCGTAACATCCTTTTCTATGGGCCACCTACCCACCCTCAGTTTTTCTCTGAGTTCCTGACTTATCCTTTCCTTGACGATGGAGTGGACTCGAGCGATGTCACTTGCCGCGTGGCTTGTTGTCGGTATGATTGGTTTAAGCTGGAGAGGATACTGGGTAGTAGAGGGGCAAAAGAGGTGTTGAATGAGTGAGGGTAATGGCAAGTGGTGATACGATCAATTGGCAGTTCCCAGACCAGGCTCGCGATCGAGGTCATTTGCGAGATTTTTAGATTCAAAGTCGCCATCCACTCATCACATAGCCCAAATACTAGATACTGTCCCAGAGCGAAGTCAAGGTTGCTTACCAGCTGAGGAAGTACTCATAAGCAGCGATGGGTATCCTGTTTGTCTGTGTTTACGCACGCGTACGCCACTGGCAGTATTGACTATCTTCCCTAACATCCTCGCGGTAAAACATCATGCAGGACGGGAGGGCACCAAGGTTCAATTCTTTGCTCTTACATATTTTATACACTGAACTCTCCACGTAGAATAAGAAACCGAGCCCCAGCGGCTGTCCAGGTCAGCGCAAAATTGCTCACAACCGAGAGTCTTATACTTACATTTCACTAAAAGATTACCGCTGAGCAACTGCTACGAGAGGTATGTTGTCTGTCACGACGCACTTAGTCTGTGTGCCCTGATCACTCCCATCCAGGCTCAAGAACGCCAAGAATCAACGTTCCGTGCCCCAAAGCAGCGCGTCGAGGATTTCGAAGAGCTTCACGAGTATAGAGGAAGGAAGCGCAGAGAATTCGAGGAGCGAATTCGGCGTACAAGGGGCAGCATGTGGGTTTCCTCGACTTTTTTTGCGTTCTGTTCGACCAACAACGTCACAGAAAAGAGTGGACTCAATATGCTAACTGGGAGGTAAGTGTAGCCCCTTTTTTATTTGTTTAAATTCATTCTTTACGTCGTATTCAGGCCAGTCAAAATGAGTTCGATCGTTCCCGATCAGTCTTTGAGCGCGCATTGGACGTCGATCCTCGAAGTGTGCAGCTATGGTTGGGCTACACCGAAATGGAGCTGAAATCACGCAATGTACAACATGCCCGTAACCTTTTCGATCGTGCCGTGACACTGCTTCCTCGAGTGGACCAACTGTGGTACAAGTACGTCTATTTGGAAGAACTCCTCCAGAATGTCCCCGGAGCACGCCAAGTCTTCGAACGTTGGATGCAGTGGGAACCAGACGATAAAGCATGGCAAGCGTATGTCAAGATGGAGGAAAGGTACAACGAGCTTGACAGGGCTAGTGTGATCTACGAGCGCTGGATAGCCATTCGACCGGAGCCACGAGTCTGGGTAAAGTGGTCGAAGTTTGAGGAAGAGAGGGGGAAGTTAGATAAGGCACGAGAAGTCTTCCAGACCGCCTTACAATTCTTCGGCGACGAAGAGGAGCAGATTGAAAAGGCTCAAGCTGTATTCAATGCATTCGCCAAAATGGAGACACGTTTGAAGGAGTACGACCGTGCTCGTGTTATTTACAAGGCAGGAGTTGTTGAACTGCGTCTTCTCTTATTGCTAACGTTTAATCTCAGTTTGCTCTCGAGCGTCTGCCTCGCTCAAAGTCGGGCACATTGTACGCTGCGTATACTAAATTCGAAAAACAGCACGGCACTCGTTCCGTCCTAGAGTCGACTGTGCTAGGCAAACGAAGAATCCAGTACGAAGAAGAAGTGGCACACGACGGCCGGAACTATGATGTATGGTTCGACTATATACGACTCGAAGAAGGAACCTTGCGGACTCTGAGGGATGAGGGTGGCTCAAAAGAGGAGGAGGATGCTGCAGTAGAGCGGGTTCGGGAGGTGTACGAGCGTGCTGTGTCGCACGTCCCACCTGGACAGGAAAAACGACATTGGAGACGGTACATCTTCTTATGGTTAGATTATGCGCTGTTTGAAGAAATAGATTCAAAGGTACAGTCTTCTAAGCTTAAGTGTCTTGTTTCTCAATGGTCGTTTCTTTTCCAGGACTACGAACGCGCTCGCCAAGTCTATCGAACAGCACTCGGTCTTGTTCCACACAAACACTTTACGTTTGCCAAGTTGTGGATCATGGCTGCACGTTTTGAGGTGCGGCAGCTTGACCTTCCTGCAGCCCGTAGGATACTGGGTAACGGGATTGGGATGTGCCCAAAGGAGGCGCTATTCAAGGGCTACGTCCAGCTTGAGATGGATGTACGTTGAAATGTACTTCTATTTCTACATGTGCTGATCGATGCCCAGTTACGGGAGTTCGATCGGGTTCGTACACTCTACGAGAGATACTTGGAGGTGTGCTCCAGTCATATGATGAGGTATCGCGGCTCACCACAACTCTTAAACAGTATGACCCAACGAATTCTGCTGCGTGGATCAAATATGCAGAACTGGAGACTGCCTTAGAAGACTTTACTCGTGCAGAAGCCATCTTCGAACTCGGAGTCTCCCAGTCTTCGTTGTCGATGCCAGAAATCCTGTGGAAAGCATACATCGACTTTGAGATCGATGAACAGGGTGACCGAGAGAAGGCGCGCTCATTATACGAACGCCTTATTTCGTTGAGTGGTCACCACAAAGTATGGATCTCGTACGCGGAATTCGAAGGTTCCAGCATACCACTTCCTAGGGCGATAAGGGAGGAGGAAGAGGAGAATGAAGATGCGGAGCCGCGTATGGTTGCAGGAGATCCCGTCCTAGCCCGACAGGTGTTTGAACGTGGGTACAAAGATCTTAAAGGCAGGGGGCTCAAGGCTGAGGTGGGTCTGCGTCGACTGGACTCTCGGATCAAGTGATGAACCTTGGTATTTACAGCGGGTTGCCCTGCTCGAGGCATGGAAAGCATTCGAGGAAGCCAATGGTACCGAGGCAGATGTAGCCAAGGTACAAGGCATGCTGCCAATAGTCGGTAGAAAACAACATGTCGATAAGGAGACAGGACAAGTCGTAGAAGGTGAGATTCTTTATTTCTCTTAGCTCGAGCGTGTAGTTAACGGCGTGCTAGACTGGGAGCTTGTGTTCGCCGACGACGAGCGGGAAGTCAACCCAGCGTCTTTCAAGTTCTTGCAAATGGCTCATGCATGGAAGAATGCTCAGGGGAAGAAGGGTGGAGGGTCCACCGTACTGTCCGGTTTTGTTGCTGCCACTAAACCGGACGTGAGCAATGGTCCTGAGCGCAGCCCTTCAAAATCCCAAGACGTGGGAATACGCGAGCGGAAGGATGACGAAGGTAGTGATGTCGCCAGCTCGGATGGTGAATAGTTTGCTTAATTTCTGTATGTTACTTATATCCTGTAATTTCGAGGACCTAAGTTAAATGTCTACGGACATGTGGCGACTCTGACACAGACAATGACCGTAAGCTCCGAAAGCCTCCACTGCCATCACTATCATGCCATCAGCCTATGACTACGACCCTACCCCCGCCAGTGCCGGTAAGGCTCAATTCAGTGGTATTAACTTCAGTACACTTTCCATGAGCTGAGGGAATTAGTGCGCATCACCGTGGGCTGCGAGCATGAAGATGGCTGGAGTACGCGTTGGCGACAGGGTGGCCGGTACGCCGAATCAACTGCTGTTCCATGTCGAATGATGATTATTTGAACTCTGCGCTTTGCTGGCATTTGTGTAGCAGCTATTATCACGAACTCCGTTACCAGTGTCGCTGCCGGTGTTATCATATGAGAAGACTGGGAACCTGGTGCAAGTCCCTAATTGGTGGGTCCCAGGACCGTGTTTCCAGCGGACTGATCTTCTGAATCTCCTAATCATTCCCGTGCACGAATAGCCTCACTATTGATGCATCCCCTTGACTCGGTCATCTGCGGCCGAAGGCTACCCATTGACATTCAAACAGCTCCCCTTTGAACGTCCTTTGTGCATACCGTGTTCTTCGGAAACAGGCGGTTCCCCGAAATGCATCGTGCATGTTACTGGGGTGAGTCTGCGGATTTCACTGATACTGACTCAGTATCGCCGCTCCCTCTCCCTCATCCCATTTATTCCTTGTCATCTCGACCCCTCAATCGAGATGCTCGCTGGCTCTGTAGGCAGGCATTGTCGGCCCATCAAAATCTTTCAGCCAAGCGGTGCCCAGAGACAATAGTAACAATTGCGGGGTAGCTTCGCATCTCCCAATTGTTTTGGCAGAAAAGGAAATCGGCGCTTATTCCCCAATTATAATTCTGAAGTGCTTGTCGACGATGACACTCTAGTTGCAACGCTCAATTTCTCTTCCCTTGACCGTCTCGTGTGCTGGACACCGTGACCTGTAGACATGCCATCGCCCCAGCCCTCATCGAAACCTGTTTCGGCCATCGTCGAACCTGGCTTATCTCCCCCACCTGTTCCTCTGCTCTCTTCGCATGTTGGTTTACTGTCAAACGCAACCGTCATACTCTGTTCCCGTAAAGATTTACTTTTCTTCCTCACTACACCACTTCCATCGCATCAGTCTGCACATTGTCCTATACCAGCGGTTGTTAGGGCCACCACCCCGCACCACCCAGTCCCCGAAGGTTCTCTATCCCATTCGACAGAGGACGAGGACGACGCTATGTCGGACACAACCTCGTCCGGGTCGTCGCTGACGTTTCTGGAGTCTATGAGCAACAAAATACCAAAGCCTGAGGGAGAACCCGGAAGACCTGGGAGGGGTGGTTATAACTTGGAAGCTCAGCTGGCCTGGGACAGCACCAAGTTTTCGAGACTGAAGGTGCGTTACACTGTAATGATAATCGTGGGGTTCCTCACATTACATGCTAGAAATTTGTCCACCGTTCGATCAAAAAGCATCTTGACACCACCAAATGTAGATCTCTCCAGAGCAAGGAAGCGATACAGTTGGTGATACAGGAGGTAAATTGACTTCGTCTGCTGTCAACACCTCAGTCAATGTTCATCGGGCCAACAGGCATCCAAGGTGTTTCCGGATCTTGAGGATTACTTTGCATGCTGGCCTGTCCGTGATGTTATTCAAATGCGCCTTAAATATACATCGGGGAGAGCTAGGATGTCTCAGCGCATGGGTGCGAGGAAAAGAAAAGAAGTTGATTGATAATACATATACTCTATCCGACCAATCTGCCCAGTAATGACTCGGAGCAACAAACACTTGGCCACGACTCAAAACGATCTTTATTTCAATGAGCCCTCGAGCCCTCTGTTGAATACTAAGTTCATGTTCGATATACTACTCCGCAAAATGCCTTTATTTATTACGATTTGTGATCTCATCTGAATCACAGACTGCATGGATGGTGTAGCCATTTACGCTCTCGAACCTTGCGTGTAGGGCACGCATCGTGTTATACGAAGGTTCTCCGTTTTACCCTGATATGAGGAATACCTGACGTTCATCAGTTGGGCGGGGTAGGACATCCTTGCATGTTCAAATTTAATCCATCTCACTTCAATTTGTAGGGTAACTGTCCTTGGTACCTCGCCGTTATTCCTGTCAGAGCTGCAAGCGCGCAATGTTGATCCGTTCGCCATCCGCACCCTTCAGGTTCGCTGGCCTTCAACGCGGGATAGCAGTGACAGGCGTATTGGCACCTCAACTCGTGACCTGGACTTATAAGGCCTTCCGCGGAAATTTGCATGTTGGCAGCTCGAGTGGAGGTACAGCCTGAGACGTGTTTCTTCTTGTTAATTCCCGAATCTCTACTCCTAACGAGACAAACACAGACAACAATGTTCACTTTTAATGTTACCTGGAGACAGAACTCCGTGGCCCGTCTCTCGGCGAGGCTGTCTCCGTCCACTTACCGTCTGGTCAAGCCATCCCTGTCAGTTCTTGCACACCTGGAGAATCCATCGTCGCTCGCCCCCATCCATCAGTTCCCCTGTACTTTCTGAACGATACCCCTACACACGACAAATTCCTCTCGGCATGTTTCCCTCTTTCTCACTTGGCCATGATGGTACTTCAAAGAGAGTGAAGGAAAGACGATTTTGTCGTTCGCATCCCTACTTCTGGCGGGTGCGTTTCTTTAGGTCGAAGCGATAGAGTATTAGTCCCAACGGAGTGCGATTTGGAAGCGCAGACATTTATAAGCCTGTCAACGGGGAGATTGTGGGGCTGGAAGCCGTGGATCATCGATGATGCTTTGAAGTTTGTGTAGGACAGCAGAGAAGGTGAAGATGACGAAAGAGTACTCTTTGATTTTGCAGATGAAGGAGGGGTACAAAGGAGAACTATACTAGGGAAGGGATCAAGAGGGAGAATTTGGGGCGTGATCCGAGAAGGCTGCACGAACCTGCAAGAATATTTAAAATAGAAAAAATACCTGTGGATGATCACGTTTTCTGGCCGACATGGTGGAACTGACATTAATATCCTTCTTTTTCTCATTGTACATAGTAACTTGAAACGGCAAGAAATTCAAGATTGCGGCGAAGCAAATCATCTCAGGTGTAAATGTTGTCCCGAGCGGGACAGTTGCGAACCCGGATCCATTCAAGCTATATTACAGGTACGGAGATTTCGCGAATATGTTAAAAGAGGGGGGTGTTGGTGTAAGAAAGGCCAAGGCAAAGTTGTGGGGGACTGTATCTTTTGTACCTTGACAACTCGGAATCACACTGGATTCCAAATTTCATGCTGTTTCCCCGAGCAGTCTACGTAACTCCATGTTTCTCGCTTTCTTGGTCTGCAGCCGTTCCTACTATCCATTTGTAGCTTCTGAGCGTAAGAGCAAGAAGCCTCGGAATACTGACCTGTAATTTTTGCAGAAGCCTTCGCTCTTCAGCTTCCTCTTTCCGGTATTCTTGCTGAAAGGAAATCGGGAGAGATTCAAGAGCACTGAAGATCTAACACACCTGTAGTAGGTCTGAACTCAAGCTCGAGTTGTTGTCTGTTGAATTTTCGTCACTACTGGAAGACCCACCACGACCATCACGTTCCCTGCGGCGTTTCTTCGAATTGTGCAAACGTTCGCAACCTATCTCACGAGACGTCTCAATGCGTGATCCTAGCGAGCAAGTAAATATGTGTGATCAAGGGTTATTGTCATCACTAGACACTCACCTATGCTGAAGGCTCTGGGTTGACTCCCACCCGTAGCCTGACCCCGACTCATGAGCGTCCTATATGGCATACGTTTCCTAACGTGCTTCGCAGTCGAAGCAGGAACTGCCAGTGGTTCTTTTAGACAGATGTCGAATCGAAAAACGAGCCAAGGGGGTTGATCGAGACCATCAATCATGATGAAATCCATTGCAACCCCTTCGTCTCCATCGGCCTCGTATCCTTCCCAGGGTTCTCCCTTGACGATCCTGTCGATGCGTCGGATTTCGACCTCAACAATACCCAGCTTCAAGTTACCTACGAGGATACATAATGTTTCAGCACTCAGAGGATCAGATTGGAACAGGGAATTTACCATGGTGAAATTGTCGTTTTGGCGTTCTTAACCCATGATCTCTAAACTGCCCCACGAGATGGCCCACTGATGAGCCCAAAGCATTCTCGGATACTGCAACGCTTTTGTCTAGATAAAATCTTGCAGCACTCCTGCGTACGCGAGATGCAGAGATGACGAAAACATCACAGAAGACAGATAGTGTCGGGGAGAGGCAATGAATAGTGTAGGGCTGCAACTACGGGTCACGTCTGGGGAAATGCGAAAATCAACTGACACCAACCTCATCCCTCAACATCTCAATTTTGACAGTCACTGTTCGGTCATCGGGGTCGACCAAATTGATCGTTAATTCCTGATGGTTGAGTTTCCGGTGGGTCGAATCTTCTATCCATACCTCGACACTTTTGTATACGGGCATTGTGAAAGGGTTGGGTTCGATCGGTCAGCTTAGTGAGCTTGCCTTTTGTAATGCCCTACATGGTTACACACCTGTATACAGATCAGCGCAGCGCATATCGAGGATCAGTTCATTTAACCTGCACTGTCATGCACGTTCCATCAAGACTACGGCGGAACTTGGGACGGCGGCACGGCCAGGGGTGGAGCGTGCCTAATGAGCTGTCCATAGTTAACGTCTGGGACTGGCCCCGTGCCCCCGTAATTCGCGCGTTGTCACGGCAGATAGCCAAGCAACTGGAGTCTCGCCCGGGGACCATCCGATTTTGGTTCGCCGTTTTAGGAAGCGAGTTCGAGGAAGTGTTACGTGACACACCCGCTCCTTTTGGACGGCTGGTTCGAGACAATAGCAGCTGGAGTCCGTACTGACATACAGCGCATCCGAGGATATCAAGCTGCTTAGCCGATGACCAGCGTCCGAGTCCGCGGCCGCAAAACAAACCAAGCAGAACCCCGAATGCTTATCCACGCTTTTGACGTACTGGGACTCGCTGCATCCATGCAGATCAATATTACTACAACTGGCGACAAATAAAGGGGAAGCGGCATTGGCACGAATTGCTTTTGGCAGGGGTTTGAAGACTGTGTTGCGTCCTCAACCTATTTCGTTTCCTCTACTATGCTTGGTCGGGCTCACTGGCGGCCCAGGACTACTCACCGGGGATACGTGGCTGGTGCACTACGATATATGACGCCTTGGATTTGAATTCACCCCGTCACATGTTGAACCTGGCGTTACATCACGACAATTGGCTTTATCTTATAAGGCCTTATAAGGCCTTGTCAAGATAACAAAGATGTATATTAGAAATAATCGGGCGCTGATATGATAAGGCCTTATAAGGCCTTAAAAC
>JBBPNN010000932.1:0-13899 GCA_038090935.1 Hortiboletus campestris | reverse complement strand
TAATAGCACGAGAGAAAGGGTGAAGGGCTAGAAGTGTCTGTGGTTTACGCAGAAAACGATAAGTCCACGAACATAGGGGAAAAGATAGGGGTTGAGAATATACCGATCGTAACACCTTGTATTGCTCTCTTGTCTCAACTATTGTCCAGACTGTCACTCCTGCTACTTTTACCCCTGACAACCTCATTCCGAAAATCTTATCGGAATTGCAACTTCATTCGACCACTCATTTGAACAAGCGCTCTCTGGTTCATCGCCTCCAGGTTGAGAAATGACCAGAAGCCAATCGTACCAATACAATTCAACGTGCTCCTACCCGTCCCACTTGTATCCACTGTGGGAAATCCCATCTGTCAGAAAACTGCTGGGAAGTTTACGGTTGCCCCAGACAACAAGCATCCCAACACCCACATGGCAACAAGACCCAACGTGGGAGGAAGCCCTATAAGCCGTCCATAAGGACTCCTGCTTTGCAGGGTGCTAAGGGGCCTTCCAAGAAGAAGGGTGATCACAAGGAGAAAGATAAAGCACATGTTAATGAGGTTAAAACATTTGCCAATGCAGTTGAGATCTTCAATGAGATGAAAGTTGATCCTGATTACGATCAACCTATCTTCTTTGAATCTGAAGCCAATTGGGGCTATGATCAAGGAGATACGGGCATGAGCATTGCCATGGCTGTGTTCAGTGAACCTGGACCTTCTCAGCCCTTTCGCACCGGCTCCTCTCCCCCATCGCTCTAAGAGAGGAGCTAAATCTAAGAAGCCAAAGTTGCTTCCTTCTCATTTCCATGGTGATACTAGACGTAATCATGATGGTTCCTGGAAACATGGCATTGACCATTGTATTCTTAAACAGGAAGAGGAGGATACATACAGCGACTATTCCAATGTATGTACTTGAGACATTCTTTGTTACCAACCATCAACCTATCAGTGTGTATCTCCCACTGATATCATTACCCTTCTTGCCCCTGCATAATCAGGTTATCCTGATATTTATCTCTCACTACTGTGGATTGCACCATTCATTCTCACAATTATTTCACAATTGTACCACCTTCTCTATTTAGAAGGATATCACAATATGTACAAACAGTAGTTAGACACTACTTAAACCCGAGTACTTTCGTACTCAGAATCTAAGCTCTTTTCTCCTCCCACCAAGTGAATAGCTACTAGCAACAGTCCTTCATACTGCAAAGTACATAAGTGAGTATTCTCCTCACTGGTTCACCCTTCACTGTTGTCTCTGCACCCAGCGAGATCTTGCACTCTCGTTAGAGTGCAAACAAAGCACAAGCCATCAGCTGAGTGGACCAGTGGACTCACAAAGATATGTTTGACATGGTCTTGACCCAGGTCTGCCAGTGTGGAATCACTGCAGATGCGAGCAGTGAGGGAGGGCAAAAGAGGGCTGCCCAGCAGTGATGCTGCAGATGTTGCCAACAACAAAAATAAGATTCAGACATGGCTACAATCAATGGAAGAGTCCACTTCATAGCATTTCCTGTTATCAAACAGATAGATACAAGACCCAAAATGCCAATGGAGATCTAGCGTGACTGATCGTCACGAGTCACGCTAAAACAAGTCGCACCATGTAGAGCCCCAAACCAACAGTACTAGTTCAGGTTGCTGTTACAGTGGATTCAACCAATAACTTGAAATGCCAAACGCTCCACTAATCCACACGGGCGATCCTGCCTATGCCTCACCTGTCATCCGTGCACCCTCACCCGCCAGTTCCGTGGGTACGGCATACGGACCAGACGAATCCACTCAATCCGACTCGGAGTTGGGTCCAGAAGCATTCGAACAAAAATGGTCCTCGAAACTTAAGTTGGACGGCCCGAGGTTCGAGGAAGAGCTCATGCCGATTCAACCCTTGCCACAGAATCCAA
Organism: Hortiboletus campestris; assembly: GCA_038090935.1. NCBI lineage: Eukaryota > Fungi > Basidiomycota > Agaricomycetes > Boletales > Boletaceae > Hortiboletus > Hortiboletus campestris. Next base: position 11,996 of record JBBPNN010000932.1, on the reverse strand, counting down.
TGGAGGAGAAAGGTTGGTGAGCCACACGTGAACACACAGCACAAGCTTACTTTGCCCAGTGTTTTTCGACGTGATCCTACGGGGTCTGAGAGCTCGTATGCAACATTTAGAGGAAGAAGAAATTCTTCAACGGATGCTCAGGCGAGGATCGCGGATAGGCTTGGAACAACCCCCATCGGACGACAATATCGATAATCTGATGCGTAGCATGGTGGCCATGTCGACGGCAGATACTCGTCAAATATCAGACGGCCCTTGGAAGGGAGAATCCCGCAATGCTTCGAACGATTCGTTTAATTACGAGGACACGGTTGTGAAGGGAAAGCAAAAGATGTAAACTGAAAGATATGTATTACTACAACAATGGCTGTAGCAACAGTTTGAATGCAAGTGCTTGTGATGGAGCCATTGTGGAAAGGTTAGGATACAGTGTCCATCAGTACTCTCCAGCTTCATGGAAAAAATCTGGTAGCGAATCACTAGTATGCTTGATTGTATCTTGGATGGCTCGCTTCGCAACCAACTTGCACTCATGGTGCATGTATGTCGCAGAGCCCCACTTGTCAAATTCCTTCAGTATCACCTGCAACTTTCCAATTACATTGGCCGGGCCAAGCGCAAGTACCCCGTCTGATCGCGCTTTCTCCTTCCAGAACTCCGACCAGCTCTGGGTACAACCGTGCTGGTGCCAGGTAGTTCCACAAAGAGGAGCATGCTCGAAAGGTATGGGGATTGCGCGCAATCTCTCCCACGCTTTGGAGAGACGGTAATATCCAGATAGTAGGCGAAGCTGCTGTGCAGGACTGACGACAAGACGGTCCAATCCATCGGAGCTCTCGTGTACATCGCCCTCCACAAGGGCATTGCTCTTCTCATCGCTGCCGCAGATGAACACAGATCTTTGTAAAACTTCCAAGTATGCCAGGCCCCGCAGCTCCCTAAGATTCAGATCGTCTGCCAGAGACATTGCTAGGTAGGAAAAATGGAGTGATGCTGACATGAGCTGCCGGAGCAGTGTGATCATAGTTTCTAGAAGGTTCGCATGTCCGCACATTTGTGCAAGCCGCACCAACCGGGATATCTGGCGCTTGCTTTCAACGAACGCAGATGGTGGTGAGTCAACGGCGAAGGGAAATCCGATGGGATTGAGGTCGAGTAGCGGTGATGGCTTTCTCTCGATAAATTCTTGAATTGCATCCAGAGACCAGGTCTCGATTGACTTGAATGAGTACTTGGTGGCCACCTTAGCAATGTCGATGAAGCGATCAAGATCAAGATGAGGGCCCCGCACGACCATTATTTCGTGTGGGCTGTTATTTGTGCAAAGATAAGGGAGGGATCAGAAACCGGGTTAAAAGTCTTACAGGGCATATAGGGACCAGAGGAAATTGCGGAACTCTTCAGCGGTATCGCCGTGCAGGACGATTGGGTTGTCATCCGACGAGCCTTCCACGGTGATGTCGCCCTGAGGAAGAGTAAACAGGGTGCTAAACGAAGAGGAGTCCGCTGATAGAATACTGCGATGGACCTACAATATTGAACGATCATTTGACTGTCCCGCACGAGCAGATAAGGAAATCGTACGTTAAAGAGGATGTTCCCGACACGCAGTACGCAGCTTCCATCAGCCATGTAAAATTGTGGATCTCGGTATGGTACGTCTGTTTCTTGTGAGAGTCTGGAAAATGGTTGGAAAGTATCCAAGACGCTCAGGCTTGAGCATGAGTCCTGGCGCCGAGCTCGTTTCGTGATGGGCGAATCGGAGCGCTGACTCGGAACGGGGGGCAGCAAATCTACAATGTCTGTGGAAAGGGCGTCGTGTTCTGTAGGGATGAATGGTGTGACAGCAGAGTCACTGTCGTCCTCCATTATCAGTAGATCTCCCAGTACTATGTGACACTCAAACGATAAAAGGTTCGTAGAGCTGCTGCATAGCTCTCTAAAGTTGAATTACTTAGATGGGCATCCCGTTGGTGTGGCTGTGCACGTGCACCAGTCACTGGCAGATATCGCGACGTCGATGGCGTCCAACGCAGTGCGTGCCCAGGTTGCTGCAAAATGGCAGGAGTCCTTTGCCCGTATAAATCGTGTGGAGGCAGGAATATCTGGTCTTATGAGTTTTAGCCATGTACGTGTTCTTCCTTGAACTTGTTCGGACATTCATCGTATTTGAACAGGCTTGGACTTTGGCGACAGCATTCCTGAAGCCATACGACTTGAATGACCCAACTGCTCGGCCTAGGCAAGGTGATTTGACATATTTACCTTCTTTCCCCCTTCGAAATATTACTAAAGTAGTTTTCCAATAGACATGCGTCAGGTTAGGGAAGCCTTCGACATCATCAACAAATGTAGACGATTACCAGTCATGCTTGAGGTTTTTCTTGGTCAGATTTGTGGCTCCGTCTTACTTTCACTCGTCATATAACCCACTTTTACAGAAGATATGCATAAGAGCCAGCACCTGATTGCGCGCGAGGTCGAAGCTTACATGAATCTATACGAAGTATGCCCTGGTATAGCCATCTCATCTGATACTCACGTGGTTTTAGTCCAACTCGGATCCAGAGACAGTCAGGGCACTCATATTTCGACTTGTTGAATGGTATAATGCTTGGAAACCGAATACTGAGTGAATTTCTGCCTTATTCAATCCATTGTCCGCATACTGGTAACACGTTCTCGACAGGCTCGGTCAAACCATTACCTCTGCATATACACTTGCATTTCAAACACACCTGTTCTCCATCCTCCCTGCTTCCTTTGCGCGAGGGGTCAAGGCGCTCGTCGCTGCGACACTCGTCAGGACAGTATCACAGCCGTCTGATCAACAAGACCGCTCACTCTGGCAGGCTTTCGACACCCTGAGCCTTATAGAACGTTATGAAACACTTATAGCTAGCGTAGGATACGAATACATTGAAGCTCACGTGCTGCAAACCTGTGCTGGCTCATGGGAAGAACCGATGTTGGCGAGCCTTCGTGCCTGGATGATCCACAAGATTGTCCCGTGGATGGTATGGCCATTCGCTAGAGGAGCAACCAGCGGTATGGCTCATAGTCCTTCATTTATCCCGTGGTTATTCATAATTCGAAGCCGACGAGGCAAAATCGATGATGCAAGGCGTCGGGTCCAGGTTTGACTTTCATATGCATAAGATTCTTTGTGACTTGCGGTATGGATTACTCCCTCTCGTAGTGCTATTTTAATCATTTTCGTTGTAGAACGCGCGAGATATTCGACATCATTGTAGATTTCCCAGATTCTGCTGGCGCCCTCCAAGACCTCAAGGTAGCCTTACTTTCACGTACCTCGCAATTTTTTCTATGTTTATCGATTTGAGCATAGGAATGTTTGCAGAGAGTTGATCAACGTGCAGAATTAGTCCAATCTATTCGACAAGCGTTGGTTACAGAGACACTATCTTTATCGTAACTGACACATTCTCCAGGAACAAGAAACGACTCCTTCACCCAGGAGCAGACACAAAAGATATTCTCTTATCCTATGTTTCAACGATCAAATGCCTGAGGATCGTAGACCCTCCAGGTGTTCTCTTATTCAAGGTGGCGGATCCAATACGTCGGTATCTCCGGTGATGTCATTAATAAGTTTTTGCAATCTTCCTGTTGATACTTCTTCAAGAGATCGGCCAGATACTATCAGATGCATTGTCGCCAGTTTAGTTGGTGACGGTGAAAGCGGTGACTCATTGGTAGATGACAACGATCCTATTCAACCTCTTCAACAGCCAGAAATGGAAAATTATGCCGATCCTGAATGGACCCCTGAGCCGATAGACGCTGGTCCTGGTACATCTTTTTTCTCGCTGACTGTTCTTAATATAGTTAACTCCGACAAAAGATTTCCGCGCTAGCAAAACGAGTGATATCATAAGTACCATCGTCAGCATATACGACTCAAAGGATCTCTTTATTAAGGAACTTCAGGTGCTGCTTGCACAACGATTGCTTGCAATCAAAGATGGTAACTTTGATCGGGAGGTTTGTCCCTCATTTGGACTCATCCATGATGTATTGGTGATTGTTTTCAAGCGACGAAACATTGAAATTCTGAAGATTCGTTTCGGGGAGTCAGCTTTGCAGGTTTGCGAAGTGATGCTTCGGGACATGACAGACTCGAGGCGGATTGACCAGCATGTGCAGTCCCAACGGTCTGTGAGTATCGGTGCACCTTGGATATGGGACCATACTGACAACCAGAAGAGTGTCATACATCCAACAATAATCTCACGACATTTCTGGCCGGCCCTGGAAACCAGCAGCATCGTCATGCCAGGTCAATTTCAGGAGTGAGTCTGCCCTGGCCTATCGCACACCAGCTTATCGCCCACAACAGCACGCAAGAACAGTACGCCAAAGAGTTTACTACTTTCAAGCCTGATAAAGCTTTGTGCTGGCTGCCTCATCTTGGGCGAGTGCAACTTGAACTCGAATTCGACGATCGCAGAGTCAATGCAGACGTTCCACCTCTGGAGGCTGCGTTTATTGAACTTTTTTCGGAAAAGGGTGCGACGCATTCGACCAGAGTGCCTTATTGCGCTGATTATGAACATTTACAGATACGTGGACTGTTGACGAGCTGATCTCAAGGGTAGGCACTGTGAGCCGTAGTGCGGCCCTGAAGTCGCTTGCTACATGGGTCGACATGCGTGTTTTGAAAGAGGACAATGAAAATGTATTCAAGTTGCTTTCTGAAGGGGAAAAACCAACGCCGGGAACTAAGACAGCGATTCTAAAACCGGGTATATTTATCTCGACTACTTCACCCTTCCCCCTACCTGACACTCGAGTTGTAGCCACTGGAGAGGACGAGCTGTCACCAATGATGAGTGTGCAGCAGCAGCAAGCAGAACAAATGAAAGTCTACTGGAAGGTAGAGAGACACTACTGTGTTCACCTGGGTGCATTTTTTGACATCCTAGTTGCAGTTCATTGAAGGCATGCTTATAAACTTGGGTTCGCTACCGCTAGATCGTATACAAACAATGCTCAGGCTTGCCCCTGGTTATGATCGTACCATCGAGCAACTTGGTAGCTTTATGGAGGCCGCGAAACGAGAAGGATTAGCTACCGTCAAAGACGGGATGTGGAGATTGGGGAAATAGGTAAATGATCGTGTATGATAGTTTTCTAAACTCGTGTGACACATGGAACCGCATCATTCTCCAGTGCGCCTTGTTTGAATTCATTCTGGATTTCAACGATTGCGGTGGGCGAACTCGTCTCCCAAGCGTGTGTAGTCCTCACCGGTATCGCTAGGAAACGCTGTCTCGCATAGGCGATGCCCTCGCTTGGAAGTTGGAGGCTGTTTATGTAGCCGCAACTGCGGTTGTGGATATATTTGGCGTTCTTCGGTGAGTAGGGTTCCCGACGATTATTAGAAGTCCTAGAACTCTTGTCAATCGTGAAGCAAGAAAATGCAATGGAATGACAAGCCGCCGATCTCTTATGCTTGGCTTTGGCAGGTCAAAAAACGTCTCTCGAGACCAGGTTCGCGCATTTATGCAAGTTTCAATAGCCTCATGGAAAATCGACTCTAGAGACGCTGGAACCCACATTGGCATAGATGAGCCCAGGGTCCGCGAAGGTCAAACAGTATGAAGCGACCCATGGCGCAGCCGCTTAGTTCTGAGAACTTCAGTGTGGCCGAACGTGGTTATGTTCTTCGTGGCTGATGATAATATACTCAACAGCCAACTGCCCTGGTGTGCTGTCAGGAGTAGTAATAGATGGCCATTGGCACCGTCCAGATTAGGTGGGAGTTGGCGTAAACTAGCGGCAGGCATGCTACCCTATCTTCATCAGTGTGCCAGTGCATGTATCTAAACGAAAAACCCACAAACTGACTCCATTCAGCTTCTCAGTGTCGGGAAACACATCAAAGATGTATTTCGAAGAAAAAAGGTGTCTGCGAGACTGCATCCGCTTGAACATCGGTATGTTAGATGTTTGTCAATGTTAGAGTCATCTGACACGTTTGACAGATCAAGCGCCCTGCAACTGTTCTGGGAAGTGTCCATTTGCGCACCGTGGAGAAGAGAGGGTGGCCAGTTTGACTGTCTCCATTTTGGTGAAAGTCTGTCATGGGTTGGCACTTCTTGTGCAGCGAATGCTTCAGTTGTTGCTTTTTGTGTCGATAATTCAAGACAGGGGTTAAATTCGGGCGTATCGGCGTTTAGGGCCGGTGTACTCGGCTACGTGATCCTCGTGGGGTCTTAGACTCTTGTTGTTATCATGCTGTCTGTCATGCAGAAGCAAACTCAACGTTATTCTGCGCTTTCGCAGCCAACCCTGGCGATGAGCGAGCTCGTATGCAAAACACTTGACCACGATGCTACTGACATGCTAATCGACAAGTGGCTCGAACATCGCAACGATGCATACTGGGAATGGTTCCAAGCCGTCAGGGAGCGCAAGCACGCATCCAGCACTCTAAGACGTCAGGTTATTGTCTGGAACAAAGGGGACTTTGTTCCAGAGAACATCTTCTGTCGAACGGTCGACACCGGTCGTCTGATCCCTCTCTACCGCACCTGGAGCACCCATGTCTACCACCACAGATCAATGCAAGACAGAAAACTATCCATGATGCCCGTCGTCTTTACTATGGTACGCTGCTCCATTCCATTATCAATCCTATTCATACTCATCGCTCTTCTGTCAGCTTCCCGAGCTCATGCTCTTACGGGCCATGCATGATCATGGCTGCGACGATGTATACATTATCGTAACAGATCTGAAGCGACAAGAGATGGACGACGTTACGGAGTATTTCAAAGTTGTATGTCGGTATGCATACGGTGGTCGAACATGTAAACCGAGCATAGCGAGCCAAATCCAATATGATCGTTCGTCATCCATCCCCTGTTCATGCTATAAAACCTCATTCATGCTTCACCTCACTTAGACATGCGGTTGTGTCACACGCTACTCAAGCAGCGACGTACACCGTGCTTTCCTCAGATCGACCTAGCTTTCCGCGCAATACTGTACGAAAAAAAACCGCCATTCATCATCTTGTTCTCCCACCAGACGACCTCCTACTCCCAAATTCTCTTCACACATCCTCTCTTCGTACCCGCGGAAGATATCTTCTTCAACTTCCCTAGCGGATGCCCGAACCCCTGCTGCAACGACGACTGTGAAATGATTCGCTTTCCTAGACGGGGTACCGAAGGGGCAGCGGTTCTCTCAATAAAGCGCGGTGGTCGGTACGGAAAGAAGATTAAATCAAAGGAGATGTGCAATTGGATCGATTGCGATACTTGTTTCAGCGAGGAGACCCAACGATATGCTGAGAGTAGCGAAGGTTCCGAGGGTTCTCAGAGCAGTGTTGACTGCGCTGACACATCATCGATGTCATCCACGAATGGCCTTGTCTGCAGCAAGTGCAGGTTGGTCAAATACTGTTCTCCTGAACATCAGAGGAAGGACTGGGACGAGCATCGTCGTGTTTGTGCGAAGCTTGCACATTCTGAATAGCCCTCTCAAAAGTGCACTGATTTGTCTCCGACGTCTTACTTTATTTCCACGTTGCATTCCTTGTCATTCTCTTTTCTACGCTGATAAGCGCAGTTTTGTTGTAGTCACATCAAATATTGTACCTGTACCATACCTATGATACCAGCTTCGTGAACCAAACCAAACCAAACCAAACCAAGACCATCATGTCCCCTCGGTACCTCACGGCGAGACTTGCACAACAAGTGAATTATATTCGTTGCACCTATCCATCGTGATTGATCTACCATCTTAGATTGACGAGGAACTCATGAATGCACGGGGGGCATTCAGCATTGACCAGGTACAGGATAGCTCGCATTGCTGGTGCTCGAACAGAGCTTGATGACTATGCTATGGTTAAAGTTAATGGAACTGGCCGGACTTGCATGTGCTCAAACCCTGGCAAAAGTCTACGACGAGGTGAAGTACCGGAGAGTTTTCGTTTGTTGTGGACCTGGCAATCAAGGTGGCGATGGATTGGTAGCGGCAAGACACCTTGGTTCGTCCGTTATCTAGCGGATCACCGATAAGAAAGATGACGGGCACTACGACCAGGCATGTTCGGCTACGATCCCACAATCTATATGCCCAAGGTATTTGTACATGCATACTACTTCTGACGGGGCACGTCCTGAGTTAAAACATCGTCCACCAGCCAGGGACGAAGGATATTTACAAGGTTACTTCACTAGGGATATTTGGTCTTGATCCTCACTGACCCCTCCTCAAAATTGGGCACAGCGACTGCACAAACAGTGCGATAACATGAAGATCAAGTCTCTACCCCCTGATGCTACCCTCGACGTGCTCCGTTCGACCCTCGCGTCGTCCGACGTTATCTTGGATGCAATCTTTGGGTTTTCATTCAAGGGACCCGTACGCGCACCTTTCGATGAGGTCTTACCACTCATTTCGTCCTCGAAAAAACCCATAGTCTCTGTTGACATTCCTAGCGGATGGGACGTTGAGAAAGGCAACGATGACGGCGTGGGAATTGTGCCCGACGTGTTGGTGAGCTTGACTGCACCGAAGGAAGGAGTGCGGTTCTTCAGGGGAAGACACTTCCTCGGAGGGAGGTTTGTCCCCAAGTTAGCCCTTAATTGCTACTTGTCTCCTGGTTGGAATTCTGACACTGATTATAGAGCCATGGAGGAAAGGTTTCAGCTCAACCTACCGGAGTACCCTGGATTTGAGCAGATTGTTGAGTTTCCTCAAGAGCAGGAATCTCAGCGGTTGTAAGATTGTATTTGTCATTATTTTCTACTATGATACACGATTGTGCCTTCTCTTAGCGTTACAAAAGGTGTTGATGAACTCGAGGAGTCGACTGACTAACCTTCCTCTTCCCGGCCTCAGATTGCATGTATGGGTTTTCTCAAACAACGTGACGCGATTCAGTGGAGTATCACAGTTCTGAACCAGTTCCCAGCACAATTTGCTGCCCCATCCACCTATCGAGTTCCACTCAAAGCTCCTCATTGAGGAAATGATACGGCAGCGTTTGTCCTGAGGCGTACCTTACCTTGGCGGATCCGGTCCATCTGACAGTCAGAGACGGGTAAAGCATCCAACGAATCGGACGGGAACCGTTTCTTATCGTGTATATGTCTGCGAGAGCGAAACTGACAACAACGATCCATTTGACCAACGGACTCCCCATCCCGAACTATGCAGCGCATCACTTTGGACTCCCGTTTCGGCAACAGGTACTGTCCGCCCCAATTGTAGAGAATCTACAAGGGACCGCATCATGGGGTTCGTCTACCCCGGAGGATGGCTGAATGTGCGGTCCATTCGTTGGGCAACCAGCCGGAGGATTTGAAATGTTTGTGTGGCAAGGCCAGTGGACTCCGGGGTAACCTGTTTCTGGATATCTATCGGACCATTGCAAGCGATGCGATTCGAGACACGTAGCTGCTAGATGAATCAACGCATCCTAGGCGTTTTGCCAGAAAATGGTCGCCACAGTTGAATCGAGGGCCTGGCCCCGGGGGACCATGGGCAATTTCTTGCCAACCCTCCGTACTAGTCGGTTGCCTTGTCGGCAGGGGGTATCTTCAAACAGAAATTGAGATATGATATCGGCCGAGCGCCGATTCGAGCCGTTGATTTACGATGGTGTCGCATGGCATGCCAGCCGCAGTCTAGATCGCCGACGTCAGTAAAGCCTTATGTATGTACACCCTTCATACTACGCGGCAGGTCGTCATGGAAATTACGGCGTGGGTCATGTCGAAACTCTCCCGAAGCCAAAGGTTGTTCGCTCCGGCTCGGGGGGTCGCGGAGCCAAGGCAGGTTCCAGACACCCGGTTATCTACGTATCTGGTTTTCCTACTTTTTCGATCGAGTAACCATGTGACTTTACATATTAGCGTGACAAGTGCAACCAAGTGTGTGACAGTCCAAGGTTTGACGAAGGTAGCCGTGGAAGGCACAGCTCCGAACGGAACATTCCGGGGGCGTAGAGCGTAGACTAGATCACTATCCTAGCTCAACACTAGTAACTCTGTAACACTTAGATTCCAAGCTCGAAGGATTTGATTCCTCCGATCACTGGCAGCGACCGCTCACTACACTGATCCGCCGTCTCAATGAAGTTTCGCTTATATCCCCATGAACTTTCCCCGAAGGTTCTAGAGGCAAATGATCTTCAATCACTCGCCAAGTACATGAAATCCGACAGCTGTCGGAACGTATTTCTCATGGTGATTGCATCACTGTCGTTTTATGTGTTTCATGGGATTAACGCAGGGCTGTATAGTTAGGTGCCGGTAAGAGTCACCTCTGTTGATCAGAAGCGACTGGCTGAGGATCAGGCAGGCGTCAGTACTTCCGCTGGCATCCCTGACTTCAGGTCTCCGGAGACGGGTGGGTAGCTTGTATTGCTGATTCGTTGCTCATACTCAGTGGTTCCAATCGCAATAGGACTATATGTGAGCATCAGTCTCATAATGAGAGGGTCCTGCCTACCTGACCGGCCATGTCGTTTCAGGCCAACTTGGCTCGGCTTGACTTACCATATCCTGAGGCAGTGTTTCAGATAGACTTTTTTCGAAGGAATCCGGTACCTTGTAAGCAATCAATCGACTTCCAAGTATGGGGGGCATCACGACTCACGGCAACCCTTTGCCACCAAGTTTATACACTTGCGAAGGAGCTTTACCCTGGTCGCTATCGGCCATCCATCACTCATTCATTCATCAAAGTGTTACATGCACATGGTCTTCTCCACACTTGCTTCACCCAGAACATTGACACACTTGAGCGGAGAGCGGGGGTCCCAGAGAGGAAGATCATCGAAGCTCACGGAAGTTTCGCTACACAACGATGCGTTGAGTGCAAACGCTCGTATGATGACGAAAAGATCAAGAAAGCTGTCATCAATTCCACGATACCACGGTGCGAACACTGTAACGGGTTGGTCAAACCCGACATCGTATTCTTTGGGGAGGCTGTATGCATCCTACGTTTCGACCGCAGTGCTTTCCGGGCTGATTGTTGGCCAGCTCCCACCACAGTTCCACGTATCCATCCGTTCGCTTCGAAATGCTGACCTATTGATAGTAATTGGAACGTCGCTGACTGTTCATCCATTCGCATCTCTGGTGGACTTGGTTCCGGGTGACTGTCCCCGTATTCTGATCAACCTGGATGAGGTCGGAAACTTCAATAAGCGAGACGACATTGTTTTGTTAGGAAAGTGCGATGACATCGTTCGAGAGCTGTGTCGTGAGCTTGGATGGGAGGAGGAACTCGAGAGCGCATGGGCAAGAACTGCAGACAGTGTAGAGGTTGATGATGAGCTGGTTGTGTCGGAAACGAAAGTGAAGGTTGGTGAAGAGCTGGATCGCATTACGAGAGGCATCGAGAAGTCTCTCGCGATTTCCAAAGACGTGTCGGAATCTTGGTCTACATCTGACACAGGAGAAACAAAAGGACAAGAGGAATGCCCAGGGGACAAAGAAGTGGACACGAAGGAAGTGGAAAGGGAGCTCTCTGTCTCAGAAGGGAAGCCTTCAAAAAGCAATGATCCATGACCACCTTTAGGTCAGTGATATTACTCGTAAATAATTCTCTACCTTGAATTACTCTGTGAGTCGGTCTGAGGATCGTACTCAGATTGTAATATGGTTATGCTTTTTGGTTAGTACTAGGATGCCTCCTGTCTAGTTGCTACTCATTTGATGTATGGGCATCTGTTCATGTACACCACTGAGCATCATGAGCTGTTTCGAACCTTAGTACATTTGTCTCTGCTGTAAAGTTATTTGCATCTCCACCAATGAGATTTCTATGATGTAAGAAGGCACGACGGACTGTGCACTATGTACAAACTCATCGTGCTTGGTACCTACGATGTATGGCCGGTCACTGGCAGAAACCTTGTTTAAGGAAAAACTTTCCACGGCGAAGGATTTGACCCCTCACAGCCACAATTCTGGGGGGGGGGGGGGCGCGGGGGGCGCGGG
>JBBPNN010000931.1:0-13918 GCA_038090935.1 Hortiboletus campestris | reverse complement strand
AAATGACTTTTTGAGTTCCCGCCTGTTCTGTGCAAAAACTTCGGGTGGGCGGTTTAGCCCTTGACGGGCAGCTGACCTGACTGCATTATGATCAAGTTGTCGTTATAACCACCACACTGGCATTTTTTTGAAACCTAATTTGTGCCTTTCTTGCAGTTTTATGCCGCATACAATACAAGATGACACTACATCCCTGTTTCTTCCTCTAGGGCTGGGAGAGGCCCGTGACTGACTTGATTGAGATACTTATTGTCGAGGTATTGCATTGATCTTTTGGCTCATCAAGCTTCTCATCACCTCTCCAGGTTTCGTCAATGAAACGACCCCGTCTCTACTGCGTCCATTGCTACGTCTCTATGAAAGCAAATAAGGTTTTGATGTGCACACCTTTTTGCACCGTTTTCTAGCTAATACGGAACTAATCGGGGAACTTCAGCTTATTTACGTGATCTCTAAGCTCTTGCCCCTCTGTGAGGCTATATTCTCATTTTACACCCGCCGATCACATATACTTGACAACCGCGATTTCGACCTCAGCCTGGAGGGTCGCACGACATAGCCTGGGTTAACTTCACTTCGTGTGGAGTCGTGACAGTATCGGTGAGGTGCGGTCCAATCAAAAATATGTTGCGCATATGATGTATGATCCTTGATACGGAAGGCCCGTGGGGGGTAACATGCGCTGCACGTTGTGTCCCTTACCTTCTTTGGACAGAAGTTTCCCCGACTCGAACCCGCTCTTGGGTTTGACGGAAAAGAGATTCGTGACGAGGGTAATTTGGACGCGGCGGCGTGCCTCGCACGACCCGCACGTCTGAGCGTCGATGTGTGAATGCGTACAGCCGGTACGTGGAACTTGGGAGTACGAGAGTGGGTTGGTCCAATATTTTCACTAAACCTTTTTTATCCAGTCGATATTGACGGGTCCTCCATATCCACATCCGGAAGGTGGTACCCAGGGACGTACCATCTACGCTTCCTCCCACTACCTTGGTCTTTGGGTGCGCAATTGTCCGCAGATTTTGGCAGTAAAAAGAAAACCTGGCCATTTGAGCCTTTTTAGGATTTCTATCGCCGTATACAAACGCAAAGTGACGAAGGTGCCTTTTCCTTTCGACGCAGACACCCACCGCCCACGACACATTCGACGATTATTGTTTGAAACATGAGTTTGTCTCTGGTATAGTTGGTGACAAATCGGCGAACGGCCGCTTCCATGATAACCGCGTCCGCGTCCGCGGACACAAACGTACCTCCGCCTAGCAGGGGGGGAGACGACTACGCAGTTGTGCTTGAGACCCGAGGCGACAACGGCCAGGGAGGGAACAAGAGACATCAGCCGACGAGGTCCGAAGGACCTGCCAGACGTGACGAAGAGCAGCCCGAGCGGGTGGGATGAGTCGCACGACCATTCATTGTTGGATGCGACTGTCGACCCTGGCAGCCTGCGTTCATCACATACGTATGCTGAGTCCTCGATCTCTTCAACATGTGCCTGAATACACCCATTCCATCCCTATCAAAGGTAACGGGCGTTGCCGCAACAGTCGGTCCAGGCTCCACACGGGCTATTTTCAAACACGCGCTGAAGAGCTTTAGGCCGTGTAGAGAACGCGCATGGACAAGTAAAGGGGCGGTTTCGAGCCTGCTCAAGCTCTCGTCAGGAGGCTTGACCGCTACCACAACCGCCGCCCTTCCAGGGCCGTTTAGGAAACTGCCAACTATTGCAAACGAAGGGAGTAGGCAAGAAAGAGGGGAGCACTTGAAGGTGTGCATGCAGGACCCAACGAGAGGCTAGTGGCATAAAGATATGGGTAAGGGAAATGGGGATGAGGAGGCTTCCTATCGGCGAGGGTCAGCGAGCAGAGGGGGGTCCTTTAGGGCACCCGAGGCTGCGCTTCGTCACCGTTTCCTGCGGTACCGCACCAGAACTAGCTGGTGCGGATTTCTCTCTTCGCCATCCACGAAGGGATTTGATGAAACGACACAAAAACACGAACATCTGTCTATACACCCGGCCCGGGCCCGGGAAACAACCAAGTGAAAATAATTATCAACGGCAATCATAGTGCATGGTGATCATCGATACGTTGCGGCTGTTTCACCATAGCCATGGGCAACTACCATCCACTGGCATCAGTTCTAAGAAGCGTATCTCTGACATCTCCTGACAGCCGCATCAAGGTTGTGAAAGCCATCAGCGCAGTAACACCGCACACCGCACTCGGTGATTTGTCTTGGGCGCAAGACACCGCGTCGACAGATCTTCCCAGGCTCACGCACTCCAGTTCGGGAATAAGTATTCCTTCCACTTGGGTTCTGTTCCATAATTCGTGCTTCAGTTCGTCCCAAAGATGGGGCTGGTCCGGTTCATTTCTTCAAGATCTGATTGAAACCAACTAGTGCAAAGCTATCGAGAAGGTCTAAGTAGGGCAGTGTAGCCCACCATGTGTTTATAATCCCCATACCTTGAGGCGTCAGCCATCTTAACACAGACCATTCTCATTCTCATTGCTAACGATACCGACACAGATAGGATGCCTGCTGTACCAAACAATGGAAAGCCATTGGTCCTTTTGACTGGCGTATCGGGTTTCTGTGGTGCCTGGATCGCTCATGCCTTGCTCCAGGATGGTTACGCCGTTTGTGGGGTAGTCAGGTCCGAAACAAAAGGGCAACATCTTGCGAGTGTATTTTCCAACTCGGGCCACGGAACCAGTTTCTTCTTTGAACAGGTTGAAGATACCGCCAAGGTCTGATAACCCCGTTTCCCTGATGCTGTGTAACTGGGACTGATGCTACGCCACAGCGAGGAGCGTTAAATGCCGTACTGGAGAAACACAAACCAGTCGCTGTCATTCATACGGTATATCATGTTCTCCGGTATACCTGTGTCTCGTCATGCTAAACTGGCTTGTAAGGCCGCCGTGGTGGACTACGATGACAACACTCCGAGTATGTTTCATGATAGCAGTGTGGGACTCGGCCTGATGTTCTGCTGTCACGCAGACGTCCTGGAAACGAACGCAGAGGGAATCGACCACATTTTAGAAAGCGTGCACAAACATGGGTCTGTTTTGAATTTCCTTTTCTTCAGATCCATCTGCGTTGACATGGATTCAGTTCCAAGGTGCGACGGTTCATCTATCTCGGGTCCGTCCAGGCCCTCCTCGAAAAGGAGAAGACACTTGGCTACATCTATAAGGAGGTGCGAGCAGCCTCGCCTTCCCCATCAACTTTTACCCATACGGGTCTTATTTAGACTGATTGGTGCCAAAGTGCTGTTGACGCGGTCAAGGCCAACAAACCCGATATCAACGGTGAACAAAGATATGCAGCCAGTAAGGCCATCGCTGAGCAGAAGATCATTCAGTTCGAGGAACAGAATCCGACCTTGTCATGGGATATCACACGCATCTTACCGCCGTATGTGAGTGCCGTTACCTTTAGTGCATATACATGTTCCTGTCTGATGCAATGCAATCAAAGGTCTTCGGAGTAAGTACCACCAACATTCCCACTGCCGGATATACTCACTCATCTAATGGCAGAAAATGATTCACCGCTCTAGGGTTAGTATTTTTTTTGGTGCGTTTCCCAAGGAGATCATAAACTGAGCATCTGATATGTAGTTTACTAACCCGTCAGAGCTAAACTACTCCATGAAGTTGATGTACGGATGGTTGACTAACCCGCCAAGTCCAGGGGTTTTCCCGTATCAGATGGGGTACAACTTTTGGGCAGCCGATTATATCGACGTGCAAGATCTTGCTAAGGTCTTTGTGAAGGCTCTCCAGGCTGAAGGAGCTGGTGGAAAGCGGATCATCGTCAATGCTAGTAAGGCTCTTCCAGGGTGATATTTCTATTGGACTACAACTGACTGGACGCTTTGCAGAGGCGTTCTCATACCAAGATCTATGTACGTGTTCCAATATTGACCTCGGTCCCCCCACTCCAACCATAGATATGACAGTCAATACCGTCGCATCATTGGGACTCGAGGGCCCACGAGGCACCCCAGAATCGGCCTTACAACTACTCCCAGAGAAATTCGTTGACGACCATACCGCCAAAGCGATCTTGGGATGGACGGAATACATACCACTGGCGAGCTGTGTCAAGGACTGTTATGAGTCCTTGGAGCAATCCGGCTTGCGTATCTCCTCAGAGTAAATCTGTCCACTCAGTTTCTCGAAATTGTTGTTATTGTCATAAGTGGACAGGCAGTGTACAATAGGTCTGCCTCTAGATCGTTATCGGCTTTTGCTATCATGGTTAGGCTGGGCATAAATATGAATTTGGACGACATTCGATGATCGTAAGCGTAAGGGAACATGATTGATATCGGTCGATGCAGACAATGTTCGTTGTATCAATGATGTCGACGGATCTCTCGATCGATGCTAATGGCGTACCCCGTGATCGAGTCGACACCCCGACCTCTGACTATACACCTGCGCTCACATCATAAATGACGACTGCGGACTTAATTAAAGCATACACCCCATGGGGAGCCTATGGTGATGATCCTACCGACACTTGGGCACATCGAAAGTTTAACGACAGTAGTACTCCCTGAAGTTCTCGAGGTTTTAGTGTGATCAGTGAAGTAACTGAACAGATTCTCCATACCATACCCTTGTCTAGGGAACTATCAATTCATCATCCAAACGATTCTCCCATATCAAGACAAAGTTTATTAGTTCTACGTAGCCGCAGAGAAAGAAGACACTCCAAAGTGCTGATAAGACGTCCAATAGTCACCTTAGTAAACCGACATCGGGTCCGGTGATAAGCAGATATGTCACTATGTGGCATCCCCCTGTGCAGCTCTGAATCAGAACGGGGATATTCGGGCGACGGACCTCCGTTACACATTGATAGGTGACTCTATATCAACATACCATGGCGGAACACGTTATACCTTGTCACACCCGAAGACCAGCTTAGAGTAGGTTCAATCACGCTGTCTTCACTGTCCACTAGTTGCCTGATGTTCAAAGTAGAAAGAACGATAGCCATTCAAGGTGGCCATGGGCTCGAGTTCCGTCAAAGTGAAGATCAAGGCTCTACCACATGCCGGTCCCAATCTAGCATATACCTCCCATGCGATCCTTGTCAAGTACCTTGCCGGAGAAGGGGAGGGCCTTTGAGCCAGGAGGATGCTTGGAGTAGCGATCCTATCTTGTATACATTAGGTAGAAATATCTGGTTGATGTGAGACCGAGCGCGCAAGTGACGACGGAACCTTGAACGAATGGTAGCGTAGATGACAAGTTGTTCCCGTTTCAAAGTCCCACAAAACAGGACTCAGAGTCGTCAGTCGACGGCAGTTCATAGAAGCAGTTCATCGATTGAACCGGTTCATCCGCGTGTCCCTGCACAGCGAGCACCGGACTGTGGGTGTTTGGATAATGAATAGAAGACGTGAGAGCATTTAGACTCAGAATAGTCAACGTTTCTTCATAGGTGGAAAACATCGCTATCGATCACTGGAGATCACTGCCATCGCGACCCACCCACGGTGGGAACACAGAGCCTTCTATCGATATTCAAATGTCTCCTCGCAACTGAATCAGAACGGCCTCACGATTTTTGTTCAAGTTGCTAAGGTCTAATAATTTCCGTCCTCCGGCATAAATAGTTTACGCCTCTCCACTGTTCCGATGTCGTTCATGTCCGCCTGTTCAAGCATCACACAATACTCGGTGCCTCTGGATCTTACGTCTGACATCAGCCAACAGCATGCGCAGCTTTGCTGTGGGTGGGTTGTTTGATGAACCACTCTCGGGCACATGAGGTTCGTCGGTTCGCAAGTCTGCTACCTTAAATACGAATAGGAAGGCTCGAGAGCCTCATCCTGTGTTCTACATTTGCGTCCGCAACATGCCTCGGAAATTTCTTGCTGATGGCCCCGAATACCTATCACGCATCGGGGAACCATTCACGCCTCCCGCCGTGGATATGGACGCTCTGCGTGCTGCCATCCCAAAGCACCTCTTCGAGAGAAGAACTAGTCAAGGGTTGCTTTACACTCTCCGCGTTTTCCTTATACCTATGGCCCTATACGTCTTCGGTGCCAACATAGATAAGCTCACTAGCCTGGTATCCGGCGGTCTGTGGACCAAGTCTGTCGTCTACAGGACACTTTGGTGCACGTACTGGTGGTGGCAGGGACTGGCATGGTCCGGCGTGTGGGTTCTCGGTAAGCCTGCATTCTGTTGGCTGCAAACTGCTATTGGAGTGCTGACAAGCCACAAGGACACGAGGTACATCCGGTTTGTTAGGTCGCAGCCGACCGCTAACCATTCTACAGGCTGGCCATAATAACCTATCCAATAACTTGTACATCAATCATACCATCGGTTTTCTCAGCCACAGTTTCATATTTTTGCCATATTTCTCTTGGAGGGTCACTCACCTCCGCCATCACAAGACGGCTGGCATGATGGAGATGGACGAGGTCTTTGTACCTTACGTACGATCAGAAATGAAGTTACCTCCGAAGGACGTCGCTCATAAGCATGACTATGACGAAATACTCTCCGAGTCTCCTTTATACACGCTGGCTCGGGTCCTTGTCATGCAGATTTTTGGACATCGTGAGTGGCACCCTTTCAGATCTGAAAAGGGATGGCTCATCGTGATGCTTTACAGATACCTACCTCACGTGTGTAGCCTTTGAGAGGATATCATCATCGATGGTCTAACTTACGGATATAGTTGGAACCAGATGGGCAGTAGACGCTTCCCAAAAGGCACAAGCGTGAGTTGATCACACATATCCTGTTTGCCGGTCTCACGAGCAAAATAGCACTGGAAGCCGTCCTCTGCCCTTTTCAAACACACGGATCGGAATGCCGTGGTTGTTTCGAACATTGGTCTCGTGATAATGCTCTGCTTGCTGGTGGTTTGGACGATGGCGACTTCCATCACTAATGTAGTGGCGCTGTATGTAATCCCATGGTTCTGGGTTAACCACTGGTAAGCACGTCTGCGCATTGCCTGTACTTGGCCCTGACTTGGCGACCAGGGTGGTAGCAATGGCATATGTAGGTCTCCAATATAGGATGCTCGTTGGCGGTCAACATAGGGGGCTCATCGGTCTTTTTTTTGCAGCTGCAGCACACCTGCTCCACCATCCCACACTACAGGAAAGGGGAGTGGACCTGGCGAAGGGGAGCCCTCACGACAATTGATCGCGTAGGCCCAATTAGCAACCACATTCTGATGAGAAACTGAGGAGATACCGCAGCCGTTCTTAGGTTTCATCGACAGCTTTTTCCTCCTCGGAGTTAACCGCTACCATACAGCTCATCACCTTTTTTCCACCGTGAGTATTCAATGAGCCATACTGTCAAATAACATCCGTTGACTATTTATATATTTTTGACAGGTTCCATTTTGTGCGTGGCAAGCACTTTTCAAACCCATCCGTGAATCGTACTGACGATAACCTTAAAAAACTCACTCAGATAACCTACCCGAGGTACATGCTGCCATTCGGCCCCTTCTTGGGGACGCATATTCTTACGACTCGACTGGCGTATGGCGGGCCTTGTGGCGTTCCTTTGTCGAGTGCGTGTTTGTCGAGGATACAAGCGACATTTTGTTCTACAAAGACAGCACTGGCGTATCTCGGAGGGAAGTTGCTTCAGGGGTAGAACATCACTGAGGATTGTTGGAAATCAGTTTCCGGGTGTTTTAACTTTACATAGACGACTCGTATGCCTCACGCTGTCCCCATGCATTTCCTACTCTCTACTTGTGCCACAGAGCTCACTGGCAGACAACTAAGATTCCATCGTTATTATTCTCACTGCATGGTCCCGCCCCACCCCGAATTCTAACGAATTTGAACTTATTCGTAGAAGCCGTAGTGAGCTTCGGTCTTTCGGATGCAATGTGTGAACACTACTGGCACCTCTGTACCGCTTGACCTTCCTACGCTGAAATTTCTAGAGCATGTGAATTCAGCATTGGGGCACGAAGCACTTTTTTTTCCCTTTTTCTGGCCGGCCATACAGTAATATATAGTTCCGTCGGAATTCCTCCTAGGGAATGAAACGTTCACCTCGGGGTTACCCCTATTCCGTTGTCTCCGTGCCCCGCTTTGAGTAATTGCCTCCCTCATCGCGTTTCACGGCTAAAACACGATGCATGGGAACCCGCAGCTCAGCAAGGTCTCCTAGGGGTTCTGTTGATGATGCATTCCATTCGAATCTGATGGGTTGTCGCTTACGCTAGCCAAGAGCACCGTGATGGCACGGGTTTTTCATCCAAATTTCGGGGCAGTGCCATTTGGAATGAGGATGATAAATTATAATATACAGACCAGCGCTTTGTACAGCAGAAGAGTAGTCACATCTATATCAATCATTACGTTACAATCGTGCCAAAGGAGGCGGGGCGCTGGCCCAAGGATCAAACATGGCTTTCCCCTGATGCAGTGGGAGGGTAGAAACAAGATGTGCCCATGATTCGTCTGATAGCATAGCTGCCACAGCCGAGGATCCGACTTGTGTACCGTCCACAAGTGCATCCAGATCCGCTAGAACAGCTGATAGCGCCGATACCTCATCCCTGGCAAACGAGTCCCGGCTGGTGTTGGCGTTCTCGATGTACCATGGCAAATCTGAACCAATGGCACAGATTTCATATAATCTGATGAGCACTTGGGGTACACCATGAGACAACGCAGCCTCCCATGCCATGCGAAAGCCTATGGCTTCAACCAGGGGAAGGCAGCGAGGAAGGACGACGTTGTTGAACTCGGCGCTACGGTGTTTGCCACCCAATTCGGCCAACAAAGCTCTACATTCATTCAAGGTCCCACTTTCGTGCCGAGCCAGATAAGATTCTGGTTGGGATGGGGATGGAAGAAAATATCGACCCAAGATCAGCTCGGGTGCAAGACCTGAATACATGCTTAACGTGTGGAATGCGTAGATGACGAATGACTTACGGATGCAAAGTGCGAGAACATCGCCTTCTGCAATGGAAACACCACGGAGCTCAAACTATTGTCACGGTAAGCTAATCGTACTTCTAGATCCCAGATTCCTGACTTACATCCATGGGCACGAGTTGATTGAATTCAAACATGCTCTGGGCACCGCACCTGTCTGCAATTGTTGCACCGGTTCTTCGCCAATGGTGAAACATCACTGCCTTTACAATTGTCGTAATTGCATTGCGTACCCGAGGGTCCTTTGCCGACACGAAGACAGACGTCGCATGTTTGAAGAACGCATCCATAACATATCCTTGAGCTAGCGCATACAGTATCGGGATTTGCTGTGTCCGGAATGAAATAATCGGGATCTTGACACCAGAGGCGTTCATCACATGCCGTCGTCGGCTGTATTTGGCACCCACGTACGCAGCAATCTTGAGGCCGGGAGCGATGCAGGAAGTAAGAATCATAGATCCTATAGCGACACGGTTTAGAATCTCCTGAAACTGCTTCTTATGGTCCGAGTTCGATTCAAGCTCGCCCAGCATGGCATTGCACGGTAACGAGACGTGATCAAACCAAGTGATGGCATGTCCAGTCGCCTTAGCACCAAGGCGTGTTGGGAGCTCTCTAGTTGGAGGTCATTCATAGTTCTAAGCTGGGAGGAAATCTCTGGCATACCTTGCACTGACACCAGTACACATTTGCTTGCCATCATTCAGTGGCACGATGAAGGGGCGAATTCCCCTATCTTTACCTTGGACAACGAGTCTCGCCATAACAAGGCCAACCCGAGGAGTCCCGCCTCGTGGAAGGGTTGGCGGCATGAATCTGGTAGAACACATCAGCCGAGACACAGGGGAGGCGAAATTGGAACAAACTTGGCAGCACCCTCATTCGGGGTATGTAGTTCGAATGTGCCATCCTCACGAAATGTTGCTTTAGTCTCGATGTTCAGCGCATCCAATCCATGCGCGACCTCCGTCATCATGTACGTCAGGCTTCAGACAAATCAATTGTTCATAAATACGATGGGACGAAAGTCGGAGTCATACCTAACACGCCAGGCGAGGAGATCATCAACGAGCTTGCGGAGGTCAGGCCGGCCATGAACGTAAGGCGCTATCGTCCCGACTCCTAGGTTTAGTTGTACGGACATTAAGAGTACGGCGCCGCCATCCAAGGTTACTATTGGATGTGTGCATAGGCTCCAGAACCTTGGCGTAAGATTCAGGATGTCTTCAAACGTTACACCTAAATACCTTACATATTGAGTTGGCCATGTCAGCTCGCACAAGTGCACATCCATACCGCGTGATAATGCCATAGCTTTTGCGCGCGCATGGGATAAATTGGTCCTTTGTTCGACACTAACATCTTCCGAATGATAATGGAAGAGTGGGAGTCTTGGTAGTGCGTCAGACGATATCATACTGAGAGAGGGAAAACAAGCAGGAGATCGCACTAGTCAATGGAGGTGGGACTTCATTGAATGCCTTGCAAACACTTCTCAGATATAAGAACTTTCCAGGCTTCCACTGGCACAGCTCGAAACATGGTCCGGATACATGCTCACCGCATCTAATCTCACGCAAGTGAAGAGCTTGCACCAAGGCCTTCTCGGAAGTCATCACGAGGACAAGAGCGGTGATTGAATAGCTGTGAAAGTAGGGCATTCGAGTTACCATGCATAATTGGAGTTTGCGCCAAGTCGAAGCCACCCGGATCACCTATTTTACATAAGTCATCAAGATGGGGGCGCAGTGTCGTCTTGGTTCAATTTTCAACAATAATTGCCTATGTCTCCACTCCTGGATCCATTCCTGGTGCGCACTGCCTGGTGGTGAGTCACTTTGCCACTGCCATCCCACAGGTTTCAAAAGCTTTAGGGCGCAGTTGGGCACCGTCTGGCAGGCTGGGGAGTCGTGGGGACAGGCGGCGAGGTAGTGGCGTCGGAAAGAGAAGAGTTCTGCTTCTTGCCACGTCTCCGAAGACTCTACACTGTCTCCGCTTGTGCCTCGTTACGTCGCAGTGTGATGTCTGACGGAATGTGTTTGTTTCACCGGCCCGAGCTGTTGGTGGCTGTTCCGGACATACTTCGTTAGTAAACCCCGTGGGAAAGCGAGCCCCTGTCTTACCGGTGTTTACATAAATTTACCCACCATCAGCAATAAGACGAGTTGGCGGTTCTTGAGGCTGTAACCTATGATGTGTACAAGCTCAGCGGGTCATAAGCCGTGTAAGAGCACAGCTTGTAAGTTTGCCGACAGTGCAAAGTTCAAATAGGACACCTGCAAAACCCCTGATGAGTAATTCCTTCCTACTGTCATGAAGATGTGCTTGCAAGGCATTTCAAACCTTTTTGCAGCAGTAATCTTCACTCATTCTGCATTTTCCACACAAATAGTGGATGCAAGGGAGCCAAGTATATGGCAGACCCTGAACTCAACAGTTGGGGGTTGTTTGAGAGCTAGTGCGCCATTTGTGCAGCCATGTTTCACTCTCGCAAGCATTGATGTTGGCTCATTAAATCCCATTGAATGCATGAACATTACTGAGAACTATCTCAACCACTGTAAGTATCTTCATCGAAGTAGCTGGGACGCTCGATTCAAAGAACTGTTAGTCACTCGTTCTAGGACATTTGGCGCATACATGAATGTAAGCACTGTCCTCACTTCCTGTTTACTCTTATCTCGATCAGATTCCTCAGACTCAATGGGAAACATGCCAACAAAAATCAACTCAGAGCTTGCTAGATGATACATGTCCCAATAACACAGCTGCATACAATCCACCTTGGAGTTGTGCTCAGGGGAGCATTCTGAACTATTATGTATGTGAGCTGCCCGACATTAGCTTGGTGTGCAACTGGCACTGATGTCACATTATTAGGTTGATGTTGTGAAAGTTTTGGATGTTCAGACAGCTGTGGTGTTTGCAAAGAATAACTCTATCCCTCTTGTGATCAAGACCTCAGGTGTACGACTATATGTAATCTATTTGCATTTCATCTTCTGGCCTCTTCCTGATATGAGGGTGTCTAGCATGACTACATTGGCTGAAGTGGTGGCCCCAGTGGTTATTGAGAATCTAGGATTCAATATTAATTATCTTATCTTGTCTGGGTTGCTCTTCATGATTACTAATATGTTCTAGACCCATGACGTTACAAGTTCTAGACATTTATGACATAACTATGACACTATTTCTATTCTTATCCAGATGGTGTCATATCATGCCATTATCATGCCATTATGGCTAATAGCCAATGGCCTTTATCTCTCATTACTGCACATTGCACCATTCGTTCTCATGATTATTTCACAATTGTACCACCTTCTCTATTTAGAAGGATATCACAATACGTACAAACAGTAGTTAGACACTACTTAAACCTGAGTACTTTCGTACTCAGAATCTAAGCTCTTCTCTCCTCCCACTGAGTGAATGAAACAACCCTAGAGCATAGCTCCTTAGGTTGCCAACAGATACTTGGACTCAAAGAGGAAGCATAGAGAAAAGGCTTGTCAGGCCAATTGAGTCCTTCTTATAGTGCTTTAGGGGTAAACACCAAGAGAACTAGACTGGAGTTCTCTGGCATTGGCATTGAGCCTTAAGTATCTACTAGAGGTATGTACATGTTGTGACCGTATCTAATGATCTGGGAATAAAAGGGGAAAAGGGCATAGGGTGAAACGGAAGTGAAACATGTGAGGCCAACATGTAGTGTGGCAGAATGGAAGAGAAGTGAAACATATGTAAAGCATGTGTATCAAGGAATGGAAGGGAAGCATGATCAAATGCTTCTGTGAAAAGGTAAAACATGAAGTGTGAAATGGAGAAGATGAGAGGTCTAGTGCGTGGGACAGAGTGAAGATGTGAAACGACTATGATGCATGAGATAAGGGTGAAAGGTGAAGAGAGAAAAAGTGTCTGTTGTTATACATGGAAAACGTTAAGTCCAATGAACATATGTAGGGGTATGAGAATATACCAATCGTAACAGTGAATAGCTATCAGCAACAGTCTTCTATACTGCAAAGTACCTAAGTGAGTATTCTCCTCACTGGTTCACCCTTCATTGTTGTCTCTGCACCCAGTGAGATCTTGTACTCTCATTAGGTTATAAGCCCTGCCTAGACAAAGGCTCGTCTTTGATGTCCTTAATCTGCCTCACGTTGTACAATGCAGTATGGCTTGGTCTACTCTTTGCAGT
Source organism: Hortiboletus campestris (assembly GCA_038090935.1). NCBI lineage: Eukaryota > Fungi > Basidiomycota > Agaricomycetes > Boletales > Boletaceae > Hortiboletus > Hortiboletus campestris. The sequence continues at coordinate 743 of JBBPNN010000931.1, read as the reverse complement.
GACCAACATCTTGAGCATGATGTTGTCCTTTATGGGCATTCATCAAAGGAATGGAAGGACCGCTGGTCTTTACTTTCTGGCCGAGATTATTTTCCTCTCGACTCGTTATTTATTATGAGATCATACAGAGGTACTGACACAACAACCTCATTTATGCAGGTCACGACTATGTCATTACCCTGCTCTATTCCAATACGAGGCAAGTGTCTCTAATCTCGATCCAGTTCATTAGTGCACTTGGCATTGTCATCAAGACTTTGATCGACTTGCCTGCATCTATCTGTGCAGTGACAACTGTTACCACCCCAATTGTTCCAATTGTTGTTGTCCTGACCTATATCCGATTCCTTCTGGAGTCACCTACACTCATCTTCCGAATTATATTTCAGATCCTACCTACCACTCTCCCGTTTCTCCGGCTTCTCACCCAAACTCTTACATCGATACTTTGGCTTCTTCCATCCTTCCTACTTTTTCAAGTTCTACCGGATATTGTCTAAGTCCAGCTTCTTCACCTCCTGCCGACATCTCCATCCCTCTTCCTGACAACCAAAATGTTGACATCAAACCTTTCCAATCCTCCTCTACATCTCATTGCTCCCAGGGCAGTCTGCCCCATTCAGTTTATTCTGAAAGGCAATGCTCACGTGAGAGACGAGAGGACTCCCTCCATGTCACTGAACCTTGTGTACCCCCTGTCTGGGAATCCTGGTTTGATCCCAGAAGTACCTACGAGACCCATG
>JBBPNN010000930.1:0-13927 GCA_038090935.1 Hortiboletus campestris | reverse complement strand
GGGCTTTCGCGGTGTGGGCCTAGGCGACTTCGCTCTCTACAAAGTTTCACTCCCATACGGCGAAGATGTCTCCCTTGAATGTCTTCTTGGCGCTCGCACCATCTCCAGTCTGGGGAAACCTTTGCAGGATTTAAGGAAGTTGTCGGATGTTTTTATACCACGACTTGCCGACTACCAACTCCACCTCATCGTCGGTATGTGGCATTCACGATTCGAACTTGACTTCAACGACAATCATTCTTTGCATTTCCAGACGGCTTGGTGCCTTTTCAATGTTGGATTCGGGGGAGAAAGCCTACAGACTCCTTTGCAGTCCGGATATCAATAAAGAGCACGGTTGACGACCTCAAAAATGCGATCAAGGCGGTAGACGTTAAAGACCTTGGTGGTCTCTCCCCTGATCGCTTGAGGCTCCACAAGATACCAGTGGGTGATGAGGTCTATCTCGGCGAGTATCTTAATGCTCTAGGATCTGGCCGACTTCTGCAGGGCCATGAGTTGGTGCAGAGCGTCTTCGATGATGTTTTATTTTCTCAAAGGCCACGTGTTGTCGTTGAGCCGCTCAAAGAAAGTAAGCAAACGTATAACGGTGTGGACTCGTACTCACCCTGGCCCATAGAGATATCGAAACTTTCTCCGTCATCGTATCATCATACAGGGGATGACGATCCGATTGCGCAGGCGCGCAACGTATTCCTGGCATCCGCTGCAAAGGACTGGCCTTCCAACATGGGTACCCCATCTTCATTTCGGTCACGACAGCTTGACTTGTGTCAACGGAAATCTATACCCTGTGGTCGTCCTTGCGAATATGAGGAAACTATCCCTACCACCCTATTGCATCCGGTCTTCGGCCAGTTTGTCGACGACTGCCAGACCATCAAAGTAACAGCCGAGGACAACAGTTTCGTCGCGCGCCTCTCGAAGACCATGTCTACCTTGTACGCCGGCGAAGCTGAGCGGGCGAGAGATGTTGACAAGGAATTTCAAACCTATGGCATTCACTTCAACGTCTCCCAAGTTCGAGACACCGGATATCTGGTGGATGGGAACATCTCCGTCAATGGATTTAGTTACGTGATCGCCGAATTTACGAACGAAACCTCGAGTACGTCGGCCGAGCCGTATTTCCAAGCTATAGGATACTACTTGGAGTCGACGAGAGACAGAGCGCCCGAATTCGCGAGGTCTCCCCTGCCGTGCCTCCTTCTCGCCATTTTTGGTTAGTTCTTGCATTCTCTACCAGTCTATGGCAAGCTGACTATTTCTTTCTGCAGGGCCATATATCGTGTTCGCCGGTGCCGCATGGAATTTGCGTCCGATGGCACAAGTGCTGTCAACGCCTATTGCGTTTCACTTCCATTCCACCGATACCCAAAGTCAGCTTACCGTGGCACGTCACATGGCTGCCTTTCGCAAAGCCACCCAAACCCTGCAGAAGTACTATGAAACCCTCCAACAAACGCCTCTTTTCGCTTCCACACTGGTCCCCCCTCATATGTTCCCACACCCAACTAGTTACACACCGCTTCACGACGATACCATTGGAAAAAAACAAATACAATATGTAATAGAGCTGGACCCGGCCAAGCTCATCTTCTCGGGAACTGAAGACAACGGCGATCGTATCTGCATCAAATTTGTTCGGGCTTATTCGTGCGCCGCCCACGAATATCTCGTATCTTTGGGATGTGCTCCGGTCTTGCGAGGATTTGAAACGATCGCCGGTGGCTGGTTCATGGTGGTCATGGACATGCTCGCGGATGACTTTGAGATGCTGAGTGCCCGCGAAAAACCACTCCCCTCTTTTGTCTTCGCCGACATATTTGCAAAGCTGGGATCGTTTCACAGCGCAGGTTTCGTCCATGGCGATATCCGCGATACGAACATTATGGTGTCCAAGTCTGACGAGACGCGGTTCATGATTGTCGACTTTGACTGGGCAGGAAGGACTCAGGAGGCGCGATATCCAGTCGGGGTGAATTACATAGACATAGAACGACCACAAGAAGCTCGTGATGGGAATGAGATCCTGCCAGATCACGATGTTGTTATGCTGGAGGGCATCGCTCGACGAATTACGCGTAGTTAATCATTTCATGATGTAGCAAATGTGTCACAAAAGATTACCTTTCTCTGCCGCATCTGCAAAATGGCTGAAATGAACGCTTAGGTTTGACGGCTTACGTGCGATTACGGTCGTGGGATGGAGACTTCTCTCGAGAACGCCACAGTCTCGGACTGCGCTCGTCCAGTCACGCGTGATCCGGCCCGATCGGGAGGGCTGCTTTCGTGACGAGAGCGTGACGGTCACGACGGCCGGCCCTCTTCCCTCGTTTATCGATCCTTCTTTTTCTGTTTCGTGCCCTTCAAGGGCTCTTTTTCGAATATGGCGGGCGACCTCCCTCGATCGGCGACGGCACGCGCCCAGGCTTGGGGGACCAGGACCAGATCTAGGTCGCTGCCGGGTCCGTCGTTCTCTCGCCCCATCCCATCATTTTGAGGGGCGGTACTGGTCAAAATTATTTACTTTGCCTTGCCAAGTTTTGGACATAGAATTACACGATTCCTTGATTTGGATCGCTCCACCTTCCTAAAGGATCAAAGGAACCTCCCTAATATCTATGTTTCGTCCTACACCCCAACCCTCACTGCCCTTATTCGTGCTAGACGGCGCGATCCGTCCAGTTCTGCAACTCCACAGAAGCACTTCGTTGCCATTGGCCAAGCCAAAGCTGTTGGCGAGACTGAACTGGTTTCAGTCGGCGCAGAACTGGACAACATTGGTCAGCTCGTTGAGGGCCTTGCTACATTCACACGCATAGATGGAGAGGAATTTTGTATTTCCAGGGTTGTCGAAGAGCTCGAACAAGAATAATTGGGTGCACCTGGCGTGTCATGGTCTCCCAAATCCAAAGGAGCCGTTCGAGTCCGCGTTCGCTCTACGCGACGGACGTTTTACCATCCAGCGCATCATCGGGTGCAATTTGAAGAATCCGGAATTTGTGTATCTTTCTGCGTGTCATACGACTGTCGGAGACGAGGAAAGTCCGGACGAGGCCATCCATCTCGCATCCGCGATGCAGTTTTCTGGGTTCCGATCTGTGATTGGGACGATGTGGGCGGTGGACGATGGTGAGACGAACAAGATCACGTCGACATTCTATAAATATATGGTGGACGAGTCTGGTCATCTTGATCATACCCGAGCAGCGCTCGCGCTGAACAAGACGATGAAATCTGTACATGTGCCATTCGATTAACAAATTCTCTATATTCATCTTGGTGCATAGTCCTAGTATATCTTTCTTCTACTCTGACTTGTTCATACTCATGTGTACGCTATCAGAGGTGTCATCCATTGTTCCAGGTGCAGTGTGTGGCCGGTGTATATGCTAGCAGATCTCTGCCCCTGTGGCTCGGAACACTCGACGATAGTAGAAGCCGAGTGCCATACGAAAGCGGGGTGAGATCCAACGATCCGAAGGCACTAAATTATGGCCGATTGCCTTGTCGGGGGGAACTTTCGGAGAACTCGACGAGAGGGAACGATCTCGTGTGCTGCACTTCTCGGCTTGTGATAGCATCTTATTCATAAGACGTTTTCGTGACTGTAGAATGTGTGTGCGCAGTATGGGAATCGGACGCTTCTTTGATTGTATGCGTCGATGCGAGTGACGAGCGAGCGACTGTACATTTTCGTGTGTTCAACGAGGCAAGGATGTGACCCACGAGCAAGATGCGTATCTTGTTCATTTCAAGTTCACGGACCGGTCACAAGGCACGAACGTCGACGAGCGTGAGCTTATATAGCTTATATTCCAACATGCACAACACGAAAAACCTGCAAGGTACAGCGTTAACACGATCCGAGTGGTTCTGCCGAGACTCACAAGTCAACTGGCCATGTAGCCAAGAATTACGACGATTGATTCTTAGCTATGTCGTGGAATAACAGTTTTCTACATTCGCCCCACCGATGTGGGTGGCCTGAATGATAGAGACCGTATCGTTGAGCACCTGGGTGACCTACCCCAATAGTCCTAGGCACAGTGGCGGTGAAGGACTTGCCAAATAGCATCACCTTTGCTCTCCTGCTTTTCCATTTCCATGCGTGCGGTCGTTCACCCGCACGTCTCTCGTCATCACCGCGCATCCTCTGCGGCCACCGAAACTTCTCCTAAGTGAAGTCCTCTACCGCCACTACTATCCTGACGGAGTCGGTGAATCCCTGAGACAGAAACTCGTCGAGACCAGGAAGCGATGTTGACCCATCGATGTAGACAACCTCGTCGATGTCGTAGAGGTCTATCCCGGCGCGCTCGGCGATCTCCTTGACCCTGGCATACACCCTGTCGTAAATGGGGCGCATTTCCATGACGAACCGGAGACAGTTTATGGTTCCGGTAAAGTCCAGGTCGTCTTTGAGTGACTCGACAGAGCACGTGGCCGCGCCAGGACTGGCACTCAACGTGCGTTTGGTGTGTTCAACCGCGAGGCGGAGCTCGGCCTCTGCGCGTTTGTCGTGGTGGTGCGTGGCTGGGGCGACTGCCAGAGGAGTCTTTGTCTTTTTTGTGAATTCTTTGGCGAGGAAGCGGATCAATCTAGAGTCGATCTCATCACCACTGGTGGGTGGGTCTGGGGGGGTGGCGAGGGCGTATGTGAGCCCTTGCGGATGGAGAGGAGAGATAACTCGAGCGAGGACGCGCCGAGATCGACGATGAGCTGAGTTCTGTCGGAGGGGACGCCGTCTGGGCTGTCGGAGGTGCACACAGCGACGACTGCGCCAGCATGGTCGATGAGTTGGAGTACGTGGATCCCGGCTCCTCGGCGGTGCGAGAGAGGGCACCTCTCTGGGCATTGTCGAACCAGGAAGGGACGGCGATGATGGCGCCGATGATGTTTCTGCCGAGAAAGTCCTCTGCGGATTGGCAGAGGGAGCTGAGAAAGATGGTGGTGACGGAGACGGTCAGGATGCGGCCTATCTCGACGGGTTCGGAGCGGGGGCTGGCCAGCCGGGAGGCTGCGGGGATGTTGGTGGCGGTGGCAGGCAAGGGCGATGGGGCGGGTTGGAGGACCTTGACTTTGTAGGCGGGTGTGTCAGGCAGGGAGGGATGCTGGATGACGGGGGTGGAGACGGACAGCGTGTCGTTGGGCACGTCTGAAAACCTGTGTTCTGTTCAGCACCAAGATCAAAGCGAGCGGGAGGCGGCGTACTTCTTTCCGAGGAGGTTGCGAAAGCCGGTGATGGTGTTGTGCGCGTTTTTGACGAGCTGCTGCTTTGCCTGGTTTCCGATGTACCGTGATCGAGCGTGATCGTCGAGCTGGATCAAGCGACTCTGGTGCGTACCATCTCTTCGCAGTGGAACGCGAGGGCACACGCAATCTGGCGCTCGCCATCCTCGTTGGCGATGCATTCCACGACGCCTTGCTGGCTCAGAAGGGTTGGCGCGGGTTGGAGACGCTCGAGGGTGGACTTGCCTTTGTGAACACGGCAATGGACGCGTACGAGTTGCCGAGGTTGATGCCGACGATGGATGGCGTGCTCGCTTGCACGGGCTCTGCGCTGCCGTTCGGAACGGCCCCGTTTTGTGCCATGGTGTCGAGCTCGTCCGTTTTTTTGGCAAAGGAGAGGGCTTTCAACCGGAGCGCGAATTGAAAAGTTTCTCAACGCGTCCTCTGGCACTCGATCGATCTTCGCATCAATCCCACTGCTGTACTAGGCTGGCTGTCACCACGTTTCGATTGTGTGCCGCTACAACCTCCTATTCCGTAACGCGACACAAGTCATCCGAGCCGGAGAAAGAACTGACTCGTGGTCCACAAAGGTCTTTGTCGCCTGGTAAGTCCTTGTCTCCTACAGGCTACAGCATCATGTGTTACCCCATGACAATCCCGCAGATTCTCTGTGGCTCACCACGCAACCATCCTATAAACCCCCCAACCTTTTCGGCGACGACTCCGACTCCGACTCGGTCTACGTGCCTAGCAAGCTCGACGAAAGGCGGAAGGTGTGTCTCGTGCAGATTGTGCCCCCACCGAGAGGTCTGAAACAGCATAGAGCCTTTTGAAAGGGAGGAACTTGTCCACCACCAGATTTCATATCACGCGCACCCTCAAGTTCAAGTCATTTCCTCTTCAGACACGAACATGGACTCTCAACTTGGGGCCGATTCTGACTTGATGCCTTCTGGGCCTCTGTTGATATCTCCGGACGCCCGCCCGGTCACGGATGGTGTTGCAACTGTTGGCTCTGATGACGACGAGAGTCTCTACCACTCTATTGACGAAGAAAACGCACCAGATGATGAGGTGTGTTCATTCTACTCAACCCAAATAGGATATCAAGTTCGATCATGAATCGGTAGATGGATATAGACGCTCCGCCTCTACAACGCGATGGGTTGGACTTGGTCTATTCCATCAAAGGCATGTACCGCATCCTCGATCTTATCTCAGAGCAGGGTAGCGGTGGTCTTGGTGGGTACCCCAGTCAGATCTATGCGCTTATTCTCATTACTGATCTGGTAACAGTCGATAAGATCATCATATCCCAAGGCTCCCTCGAGGCACTATAAATAGTGTTTGCCCAGATGCATATGGATCGATGACCGAAGTCAACTTCCGGGCCCTTGACAATTATGTCATCAAACCTGCCGGCATCTATGGCAGCAAAAGAGGAAATCGTCCGATTTCTGTTGCAACTCACTGCCATCGACGAGACCACGTATGTCCTCCCACTGGGCTTGTTCGTCCTTTGTACTGACACTGAATTAGCAGTGCAACGCAGCTTCTTGTTGATTCCGATGCTCACGCGCGTACGCAACCAACCCTCCGTTTGGGCTCGTACATCATCACAACGCCGGAGTAAACCGCGGCCTCTCATCAAATATTCGTTCTATATTGGCCCGAACAAACTACTTGGGATGACTCTGCGGCACCTTCCGTTTGTCGCAATCGCATCACGTTTATGAGGTTCGTTCACTTTGACACCATTTCAAAATGACCGATGTCGAAATGCATCTCGCACAGGTGCTTAACAAAGATCCGTGATCAAGTTGTCTCTTTGATCTCACCCGAACACGCACAAACAATCCTTTGAAGCGAAGAGGATTGCGAGGGCGAGGACGATATGCTCGAAGTTGACCACGACGAGTCAGACCGAACGTTCACGTTTGAAGCCGCGCAGACCAACGAGAAGGAAGAGTCCGTGACTGTTCGCAAGGGTTTCAAGGTCAGTTTGTCCTGCTTCTGCAACAGGCGTCTCAGCTGACAAGTGTGGCGCGCACATGGGATTACAACTTCAGGCTGTCTCGCAGGTGATTGCATTTCCAGAAGCACCTCCCGAAGACCCGGATCCGACGAAACCTCCAGCTGTCGCACCATTTCTGCTCTTTGGTGAGACGATCCCAGGATTTATGACTGTAGAATATCAAGGGGCGAGGGTCTTGGGGGACAGTTTCAAAGCACCTACGATCGCGGCCATGCCACTTGAACTATTGTTGTGAGTGCACGTCTTATTTCATGGCGATCGCGCCCTCACCGCTCGTCTTTTTGGGGTTCATAGGGCATCCGACTGCCTCCGCCTGAACGAAGCGCTGAACGATGGGGCGCAAGCGATCTTGGTTCGCTCCAGGCTTGAGAAACGATTTCCGGGTGAATGCAGGCGCTGGAAACAGGATTCTAGCGCCGTCCGACGTATGTCCGGAATGCACGCCAAGACGGGGACTGCGAACACGTTGGCGAAATTGCAAACGGAGTTACCTGAGCTCCAAAGGTCACTATTTGAGGCAGCTCTAGACGAGGTTCTGCGATTGTATCTGTGAGTATGGTGCTTGGCATTCATCGTCCGTGTACCCATACCAAAATGTGGTAGATGCTTTGATCGAGGGGCATTTGCTTATCATGAGGATGAAGGAGAGAAACCTGTGGATAATCCAGGTATGTGATGGTTCGCTTCGAGGGTTGGGATCCATGCATGTTGATCTACAACTTCAGAATCCCTCTCCAAGATCCTGACGCTCTACCCGAAAGCAAATGACAAGGTCACGCAGCAACTGAGCAAGGACTTCCAGAATATTTCCAACAAGCACCAAGAATTTCAAATTGCTAAGGACCGTATTGGTTTGTTCAAGGCGCTAGTTCCGCTGTTGAGAAGGAAATCTCTGAACCTGGATAAGCAAACATGTCTGCAGATCTAGGAGGCTGTTTTGGACGGAGAGGTGGAGCAAGTCAAGGTGAATGTAAAAGGGAATAGCGGAATTGGCAAGCAGAATAACTCAAGATTGAGTTTGAACCCCACGACGTGGGTTTCCGTTCTTCAGTCTACATGGAAGGCGTTTTCGGGGGAGAACGTTACTGAAAGTGTGGTGGACGATCTCGTTCGCCGCGCGACACATGCGGCAGCGCAGGTCTCTGACAATCAATTTTTGGCTCAGTTGGGGCAGGATGTGCAGCGGTACGCTCAGCGTATTCCCCAATTCAGAATATGGGCGGAGCGGGCAAAACTCCACGCTTTTGAGCACCTGGAGGTCGGCATCAAGAGGACGGTAAAGACGCTCATGCCGACAGTGCACGGGATACAAGAGACAGAGTGTACAGCTCGGATCAAGCGCGAGAGTTCAGAGAGAGTGGAGGAGGAGCTGGCCAAGTTCAGAGTGAATCTGATCAAGCATGTGAACGATTTGTCTTCACAAAGCGTGTACTCGTGCGTATTCGGCTCGTTCTCATTGGTTGACCGTGACCCGAGACTGGCGTTCGTAGGCATACGTTGCTCATAGACAAGGCAGAGGAGGTTCGAAAGGACTATTATGATGAGTGGTTGTCTCGTTGGCACGCACTGCAGTCAACATCAGCTCTGTTAGGCTTCTATTCTTCAACGTCGTATTGAATCTGGGGTTCGTGAACGTCACAACAAGACTCGATGGCAATATATACAGTGCACCTGATGAACCTGACAACGCAAGATCAACACGAGCTGCAACTGAACCCAAGCGCCACCCCTTCACCACGGTTCAAATTCAGTCACCGGTTTACATTGCCATTGGATTATTCTGTGGTGTGAATTTCTGTTTCCTTGGGTTGATTTGTTTAACTCGAGCTGAACTCTGCCTTCGTTTCGAGAAGGCGAGCGCAGTTGCTCGAAGGCGAAAGACTCTTATTGGTCGTCACTGGTCGTGCAGGGAACTTGAGTGTCTATCTCGATCGACTGGAGGCTATAGACGGTGCCACTTCGCGCAGCTGTGGGAAGTCACTCAATTGTGAAAAGATTGGGCAGGAGTTTCTGCTGGCATATGACGAGTCGAAGAAGCTGCTAGCGGTGGTGTCATCGGACAAGGTACGTGCTCGCTACCTTACTACACCTGTGTTGTTGATCTCCCGCGTTCACAGCTCCTACTCCACATTTTCTTGTTCGACGACGCACGTGGATTTCAGGCGTTGGGCAGCGCGATCAACTTGCATGCGTGGTATAACGATGCAGCGTCTATTCGCCTTGCATGCTTTGTGAGCGGAAGCTAAGAATTACTCCTCGTGGGTTCACAGGCGCAAGCGAGAGTGTTTTCTTTAGTGACGCTACAGTTTCGGTGTGTTTGATCTTGGTTCCTTAATTCTGTGCGCGCCCTGCTGATGAGGGACGGGAATGACCAGACCCGCTACACTCCAACTCGAGAAGGTGCCATACAGTGTAAGCTCGACACCCGATGGTGCTTGTCTGCTGGTCGCACAAACCAAAGGGAACGACTTGGCAGTCACAGCGTATCACTGGAGTACCTTTGGCTCCACGGAAGGGATCCCACTTGACTTGGCCCCACTTACGGTCGAGAATGGCCCTGTTGTCACGTCGTTGGTCAATCGAGCGGCGGTGCACGTCGTGGGACTCGATTTTGAGGCGCATGCATGCCGATTGCATGCGTCGGATATCACTCGCAAACTGACCGAGTTCACGTTCAAGGAAAAGGGTGCACGGGGTTCTTCTGCACGACGGCAAGGGAACGCGACCGCGCACAACTGTCTTATTGACTGCCATGCCGAGGTCTGGACCCGCTTCCCGGTCTTACCCGCAGTGCAGCGTGAAACGATCTCTTTGTCCACCCCCCGGAGTCCCCGGACGCTTGTGTTTATGACAGATCGTGACTATCAGCGGTATGGGCCACATTTCACGGATATGATCCTCATGTTTGAGAGGGCAACGAAGAAGCCAACGGGTGATATTCAAGTCTATTCAGGTCTCGGCTGCTTCATTTGCTGTTTTTCAGCCGAGTTGTGTGAGGGAAGGATGTACCCGAACTCGACTCGGAACCGCGGATGGAACGTCTCAGCCTACCGCGGAGGGGAATGGCTTGTGGAATTCCTATGCTTGATTCCTATCCACCTCGCGCTGGCAAGGGACAATCAGTTTGTGCCGCTCAAGGACGGGGTTTACTCGCCCGACCTGGAGAGATCGTTGTTGGGCGCGGACGTGAACCGCATTGTGGGCAATCTCTCGTTTGGGTGGTACGAATCGTTGTTTCAGTCATATATGGCATCAAAGGTGTGTAGAGTCAATAGTCTGAGGGTTCGCCTGCTCAAGGTGCCGATTGTAGCCCGTCAAGGTGGTGTCCTCAATGGGGGAGCAGTCGGTCGGGAAGAGTTTTGCATTGAATCATCTCATCGATACGTCGTTTGCTGGATCTGCGATGCGCACGACGGAGGGAGTATGGATGTCGGTTACACCCACCAAGGATGCTTTGATCGTTGCACTCGATTTCGAAGGCCAGCCCCGTATGCCCTCTCTTGTAACTCACTTTGCCTCACTTTGGCATGCATCACTTTTTTCTGGGTAGGTGTACACAGTATCGAAAGGTCCGCTCAAGAGGACACGTTGCTCGTTTTGTTCAACACCGCCATCTCTAACTTGGTAAGTAGGATGCAGCGGCATGGACTGGGAGGAAGGATGTTGATCTAGGGCGTTGCATGTTTCAGGTGCTGTTCCGCAGCAATTTCGCACTCAGTCGGGACATCGCAGGACTCTTTTCGTCGTTTCAGTCGAGTTCGACGGTATTGGATCCCAAGGCGAATCCGTCATTATTCCGATCGACACTAGTCATCATCAAAGTATATTTACCGCGATTGACACCGGATCAACTACGTCGATAGCCTGATGCCGAGGCGTACTTCCTCTCCCACGTAGGATGTCGTCGACTCGGACAAGGCCGAAATTGCCAAAGAGTAAGTTACTGTCGTGGTTTCGTACAGCGCCATTCGTGACGGATGCTGTTCGGTTGCCAGATTTTCCCTCAAGTTCCAACAGATTGTGCAAGGTGAACAGGAGGCGAATTTCATTTCTCGTCTTCATGCCGGAAAGCTGAACATTGTCCCATGGTAAGGACCAGGCGGGCTTGAATGGATCCAAATGGCTCACGAAATTATCCACACAGGCCGGTCATTGAGTCAAAGGAACTCTATAGGCTATTCCCCGCGTTGAAGCGACAGTTGGATAAACAAGTAGTCACCCATCGATCGGCAGGGGAGTTTTTACACATGATGAAGACATTAATGGCTAAGTTGAAGGTGAGGGTGGTTTCTTACAATGAAGAGCATCATGGGTCTTACTCACTTCTGTTCAAGGCGAACAATTGGAGTGCTATGTCTCGTAAGATTATACGCCTTTCCCTTGGTTGGACTATGTGACGAGCGCTTTGTTTAGAAACGATGGCGCCTCACTGTGCACAGTTGATTTCGACGCTTCTTCCTAATGCGCTTGCCTTTGGATATGCAGAAATCGATCCAGAGCGTGAACCACTGAAGGTGATCTTACTCATGATGTTCTCGTGTGGGCTAGGACTCTAACCTCGTTGTATAGAATTTGGATATAGACATGCCAGTCGATCTGCCAGATACTCAGCACCAACTTTTCATTGGTGGTGGCAGCGGCGATCAGTCTGTGTCCTGCGTATGCATGCTCGCGATCCTTCGGATAGCCTGGTAGGGCCATGCTTCCCGGCAACATATCATCGAAGCTGAATGGGTCGCAGGCTTGGTCCAGCATCTGGAGACGATCGTGAACCTGCGGATTTCCCACGTAAGCGAATGGTTGGACCAAAACTTGTCGCGGTTCCAGGCTGCGAGTGGCAGTGGCGTGAGCCACGCGCGCATCGACGAGTTGAAACGTGACTTTGAGAATTTGATCGTGGACTTGAGGGTAACGTCCGATTGTGTGGGATGAGGTGTGCAGGATGTCAGTTGCTGTGTGTACAGAGTCGGGTACACGAGGGTATGCATGACTGTCAGTCTGACCACTTGTGCGTGCACGAGTGCGATTTCTGTTTGGAGCTTGAAGAGGAGGAGCATCGACCATGTACGATGAGGTGAGTGGATTGTGATTTCGTACGTCGGGTGGGTGCTGATTACGCTGTGATAGTGCGGACCACGTGGGGAAGCACATGTACGTGCCGATTGGCTTGGCTAAGCACCCAGCGGCCGACACTCCTTTGTAGATGTGCCCCGAACCAACATTTATGTGGGAAACCATGCAAATTTTCCAGAAGGCATGGATGTCTGGGTGTATGCGCAGAGGTATGTGCTTTCGTTCGAGGTGTTGATGTGACTCTAATGAAAAAAGGTGATTGATCACATCGACGACGAGCACCTTTGCGTGGCTTCCGTTCACGCTTGCGGCAGGGTGAGTCTCTACCTACCGCTTGAACGTCAATCCCGAAGTAATCCTCTTTCTAGCCATGCGATCTCTCTGATGTGCAACTGATCGACGGAAGTGTATATTCATGTCCTGGGATGTGCCGAATCCCAAGGTGACTTCTGTCTCTTTGGTAATATCACTGACATGCACATGCACATGCACGTTTGAAGTGACGTCGATCATGCCCTCCATCAGTGCAATGCCCGCTTCTGTTCCATCCAGTGCCAGTTGTGCAAACATCTGTGTGCAGATCAAGATCGCATGCATGGTCTCAACTTGGGCACAATCCATCTTTGTGGGTGTGTATAATCTTATCGTGGTCGGTCGTATTTGTCCCTCATTGGTGAACTACAGACAAGAACACTTGTGTACCGCCATTTGTGCAGCTCCGGGTATTTGTGAAATTGAAGCGGCGCCACATTCCATTGAGGTGACGTTTACGGGCAAACACGAAATGTTCCAGTATACCAAGGTATGTTTTCCGGTCTTGACCGTCGGTTCCGACACTAATGTCTCCCGCAGTATTCTCAGGGTTCGTTGGAGTTCTTGTATGCTTTCCAGCATCGATCTAATGATCTCCTGGAATGGCAGTTGCAAAACGTTTGAAATGCATTAACCTGATCCCGCCTGGTGCTACGAAGCACATGGGACCCCATAACCACGGTCTGGACAAGAAAGTTGTTCACTTTTGCAAAGTGAGGTATGGCCGTCGAGTATTTTATGCTTGATTCTTTCTCTCACAGTCTATCAGATGCTGAAAAATGTGGTTACTTTTGTACGTTACCTCTTGGTCAGTTACAAGATTGGCTCGCGATTCTGGAGCATGCTAACGACTCGCTCAAAGGCCACCCACAACAAGGGCACGAAACGTGTCATGGGTCCATGTCGTGTACTCGCTGGACCACAGATGGGCCGGACAACGTACCACTAGAAATCGATGGGTGTAAGGTCTCTACCAATGATGAAGGTGCACCGATGATGTGTAATCTCGTTTGCTCGGCGATGGGGTGACACGTTCACATTGACTATTGTCATGCGGACGATGAAGCTGGGTGTAGTGGAAACGAGGAACTACAGCACCTGACAAGAAGGATACAACCTGATCCTGATTGAGCAAAGGACATATCGGGATAACCTGATTACGCAGGGGCAAGAAGGGTAATGATATCAGTGGGAAATGCTCACTGATAGGTTCTAGGTTGGTAACAAAGATATGTCTCTTGTGTAGAACACAGATAGAGACGTCTCAGA